>JADZMA010000531.1:0-33519 GCA_020796225.1 Arion vulgaris | reverse complement strand
AAAACACTTTTGGGGCTCTTAAATGACACAAATGGGTTTTCATGTAGATAACAATTGCAATTATTTTTTAAACTAAAAAGAATCAACTTTTAAATTCCATGTGTTCAGTAAGAGAGCAGCGATAGCATAGGTTAGAGCACTCGTTTGATAGAAGAGTATGGCTAAACCCAGGTAATCACTATATGTGTTGATGATATCACCAAGGAGCATGCAATGTGGGACATAGCCATCAGTGGCTCCTCCTGCAAGTACAGCTATTTTTCAAAATTAAAGATTTAAAGAATTGTTTGTTGGATCCAGTAATTAACATGAATTTCATTAACTGACTACCTTAAATGATGTGCATCCCAAGCAAGATTAAGCCTGCTTGTGATCAATAGGTGTCCTATCTGGATATGACATACCTTTTCATAAGACATCTGTGCACAACAGGTAACGGAAACCCCAAACTCTTTGCCACATAAATCTTAACAATATATGAAATGACGGGACCAATGACTAATACTTCGATGGGAGCAGTTGTAGATGGATTTTCTAAAAAGGCGTTCCAAACTGCTTACCATCCATCTTACCTGGACAATATTGTTCTCTCAGCCGTCTTGCAAGGAACTGCACTGATACGAATTTTTCAAAATCCATCAACTTTCTGTGGAGATCTGGACGCAATTTTTTTCCATGAACTAGTTGGGTCTATAATAAATCTTACACCATATTTTCCGTGAACTAGTTGGTTCTATAATAAATCCAACACCATATTTTCCGTGAACTAGTTGGTTCTATAATAAATCCAACACCATATTTTCCGTGAACTTTGGGGTCTATATAAATCTACCCCATATTTTCAAGGAACTAGTTGGATCTATAATAATCAACACCATATTTTCCATAAACTAGTTGGGTCTATAATAAATCCGACACCATATTTTCCGTGAACTAGTTGGATCTATAATAAACCCGTCACCTATTTTCCTGAACTATTTGGGGTCTATAATAAATTACACATTTTCCGTGAACAGTTGGTTCTATAATAACTTACATATTTTCAGTAACTAGTTGGGTCTATAATAAATCTTACACCATATTTCCTGAACTGTTGGGTCTATAATAAATCCGACACCATATTTTCCTGAACTAGTTGGTTCTATATAAACCCACACCATATTTTCCGTGAACTATTGGTTCTATAATAAATCTTACACCATATTTTCCGTGAACTAGTTGGTTCTATAATAAAACTCATCATATTTTCCGTGGACTAGTTGGTTCTATAATAATCCGACACCATTTTTGTGAACTGTTGGTTCTTCGTAAAAAGCCGATTCCATACTTTCCGTGAATTTCGTCGTTTTGTTAAAAAATTTTATTTGTTTTTTTTGTCTGTATAGAAATATATGATGCACGTGTGGATGCCATTTAGTCACCCTTAGCCCCTTTCCCTTTTTTAGTGTAAGCTTGTTTGACATTTTCTAATATAAAAAACGTTCCATTTAATTTTGCAACTATGGGCGCTCTCTCTCTCCATGACAAGAATTGGTTTTCTTGATACAGTTGGTTCTATACCTAGTTGGTTCTATAATAAACCCGACACCATATTTTCAGTGAACTGGTTGGATCTATAATAAATTTTTTCCAGTATGATATTTCGTAGACCGGGTTGGATCTATAATAAACCCGTATAAGATGATTTTACAATACCTATTTCATAAGACATCTGTGCAACAACAGAGTTAAGGTACTACAACTCTTTGCCACTAATAAAAAATTCCATCGCAAGCGATGACAAATCTCAGACTGTACTGTTGCACCTCTCTGGTGTGCGGAGGTGACTGTAGAGTCCATACCGAACAGTCCCCAACGCAGGTGGGGCATAATGATCAAGGTTAGACATGTGCATGTTGTGTCTCTTCTTTTCCCCTGCTCGTTTTCTCTGTGACTCAACAATACGATGTTTCCCTAGCTATTCGGGTTCCTCTTTTTTGTTACAGCGCCACTTTTGGCGATCTTGGAAAAGGGATTCCCAGCACGTATTGTCTATATCGAAGATTTCAGAACACTTTAAGTGTCTTTAAAGCTTTTCTGCCCACCAGCTAACGTCTGCCCCCTTCAACTCGCCATACATCAACTGTTTTGGGATGCGTTTATCAGGATTCGACACGGGGCCGACCCATCTCAGTTGGGCCTTCTCCCAACAGGATGTTGACGTTTTGGGATCGTTGCTCTTGGGGACTTCGCTGTCTGGAATTTTGCCCTGCCAGTTTATTTTGTATTCTGCTGCACTTGTGTGAAATGGTTTAATTTTCTTGCGTGTCCATATACTGTCCATGTCTCGCTTGCGTACAGCAGCGTGGTTGCATATGGCCTGAAACTTTCAGCTTTGTGACTATGCTTACCCCCTTCCTTTCCCCACACGTGAACGTAACCCTTTCCCGAACACAGCACTGGCTTTGGATATTCTATTTTGACCTCAGAATCTATGTTTCCGATCTGGATAGGAACTGCCAAGATAACAAAGTTGTCCGTTGACTGGAACCTGGTGTTAATATTGATACTGGATCGTAATACTGTTCTCAGGGCGGCTGGAACATGACCTCTGTTTTTGGTGTTAATGGTGAACAAACCTATCAAGGCCTTGAGAACTTGTCCATGTAAATCTGCATTTCTTCCCAGAGTTGGTAGCCAGGGCACAGTCATCAGCAAACAACAGGTTTGAGATAGTTGATTCTTTTACCTTGGTGGAGGATTTTAACCCCGAAGATTGAATAGGTTACCGTCTGTCCCTGATCTAATCTTTACCCCATGTTCGTCCCCTTTCCCCAAAAAGACATCGTGAGCATGGCAGCAAACATCATGCTGAAGAGTGTTGGGGCCAGTACCAGCCCTTTTTGACGCCGTTGGTGACATGGAAGCTTCCGAAAAGCTCCTTCGTCAAGTACCGTGCCATCATGCCCTCGTGAAACTGTTGGCCGATCTTGATAAATTTCACTGGCATCAAATTTTCCATGATCTTCCATGACCCCCTTTTAAACCCGTGTCGAAACCTTGTCAGATCGACAAGACCATATAGAGGTTCGGTGCTGCTCTTGGCATTTCTCCTGTGTTGACGAGCAGCAAATACGCTGTCTGCTGTTCCACGCCCTTTCTCTGAAGCCACATTGGGTCTCAGGGAGGTCCGTTCAGGTGATCGATTAATCGATTGGGGAGGACTCGGGCCAGTATTTGCCAGCGATTGACGGGAGGAGATCCCTGTGGTTATCGAGCCTGGCGTTTCCTTTCCGCTTTCAGGTGGACAATTTGGCATCCTTTAATTCCTGGAAACGTTCGTTGCACCAAATGGATGTAAATAACTCTGAAAAATTTTAGCATCAACGTGGGCCCTCCTTCTTTGTAGACTTTGGTTGGTATTGAGTCCGCACCCGGTGCCTTCCCGCTGGACATCTGGCTTCCCTCTTGACCCTGCTAAGGTGATGGAATATCAAGCTTGGCATTGATTGGGACCTGGGGCATCCCGCTCATGGTTTTAACTATAGTGGATGGATGGTTGAGGACAAGTGTTCTCCAGGATTTAGTATCTGGGGGCTTGTCAATTAGTAGCCTTGCTCCATCTGCTCAGTATGGAGTGGGTGAGATTGTTGAGGCCCGTAAACATTTTTTAGGGCATCGTAGAAGCGTTTGAAATCATGTCTGTCTGCATATATCTGGATTTCATCAGATTTTTTTTCTTAGCCATGCGTCTTGTAATTTCCTGATTCTCTCTTGAGCCCTTCTACGAGCATCTAAAAAAGGGCTGTTTTTGGATGATGATGGGTCATTTTGATAGGCTCTGTATGTCTCATGTTTCGTGAGAAGAATGGGAATTTCTTTGCCACATAAATACTTAACAATATAGAAATGACTGGAACAATGACTAATACTTACCTGATGGAGTAAGCGTTGTAGATGCATTTTCTAAAAGGCGTTCCAAACTGCTTACCATCCATTTTTCCGGGACAATATTGTTCTCTGCAACCATCTTGCAATTGAACTCCCTGATACAGACCTTTTAAAAATCTATCAACTTTCTGTGGACCCTGTGACGCAATTATTTTCCATGAACTAGTTTCATCATCATTGGCCTCTTTTTTGTCACGAGACAATAGGTGTTGCGTCACGTAGTATGTTCTGTGCTGAATCACAAGGTTTCATGTGGCTGTAATGACCTATTCTGGGTGCAATCCTTGCTGCAGGTAAAACTGGAGACTAGAGCCGATGCATGTGATGTTCTCTCTGCCCTCTGTGCTCTCTTTTGCCTCCACATGTGATATTGTTTTTTTTCTTTTTGTCCGCCTCACTGCCGCTGCCATGCTTGCCTGTCTTTGGCAAGCCCTCCCAGTTTTTTTGTCTATGCCGCATGAAGTTAGATCCGCTTGCAGGTGTCAATGAAGCGTAATAATGGGCCCATGCTGTCTAGCACCAGATGTTTTAGCAGATTACCTGGTACAAAGGGCCCAGAAAGAGGTAGAAGAAGAAAAAAAAAAAAGTGCAAGAATTTCTTAAGACGTAGAAAATCGAGAATGGCCAGATTGAAATTCCTCATCCGCAGATCTCCCAAAACAATTCGTAGGGCCTTGGAATCTATCTATTCAGTCTAAATAGTTGCACACAATGATAAACGTATACAATAACTCATCAAGCCCTTTAGTTTAAGATTTTATGTTAATTTAATAGAATAATAATACCCCTCATGAAGAGCAAGGAAATTAAGGTAGACCTTTTAGGTCTGACAATTTACATATTATAAGGGGGGCGTTATTCACTCGAGTGTGTATAACGTTCAGTTATTCACAGTCGTCTGCGAATAACTAAGCATGTTATTCGTTTGTTTAAAACAGAGCATTATTGACAGATGTCAATACAACAAGATATATCTCCGTGTTATACAGATGTCTATCCATATCAATTTTAATGCCAATAAAATATAATAAAGATATCTCCCATAATATAGACTAGAACGTTTTACACAGATACGAAAGTTATAATCTTCGACAAACTGTAAACCTAACTAATTTATCCGATCTAACTTATAGGCCTATAATGATATATTACACGAATTCGTTGTAAAATATATTAGATTATATAGACCTAGGCCTACAAAAACAGGGCCCGCCTATAAGATATGTTGTTGTTTGCGTTCGTTCTTGCAGCTAATTTTATCATTCTAAATGTGATTGTCTTTGACGAGAATGCTTTTTTACGTTGTGCATATCCCCATGGTGACTTGGGCCCCCCACCCTATTTCATCCCGCATTTTATTTACTATAGATTTTATATATATATATATTTTATAAGGGGAGCTTGCCCTAGAACGATCGTTGTGCCGTATATTTTTGGGTTGGATCTCGCCTTTACGATCATCTTTTGCAGTATATTTGGGCTTTATGATCTACGCCAAAGAGCTTTCAGTTTCTGACTATGTTCGGGAAATTGAACATTTCTCAATCTTTTGAGGCACATAAGCTTGCCCTGTGACGGCAGTGAACGTTGATATCCTCACTGTGTACTATAACTTTTAAGCAGGTTGTTTCAAGCATGAGGGAAACACCCAAATTTAGGCAGCATATGCAAGTCAGGCTTTTTCCCTTCAACTGTCACAATTTACAGTCTAGTTTGTACTATGGGTTTACATATTTTCAATGAAATGGCCCCACTAAATCATGATCTTGTATTCATGAAGGTGTCTAATTCGTTGAAGAATAGCAGGTTCAGAAAAGCAATATTGACATTCTGCCTAAACTTCTTTGTCGATGGTTGTTGTGGGTTTGCGTGTTGTTGCTTATGTGAATTAATGACAGTTTCAGTATCCAATGATATAATAGCAGGTAACTTATATCAACCAGAACAGTTTGGTTTGAGATTAATTCTGCCCAAAACCAAAATTATGGACCTCACAAACTCGACAGACAACATCGTAATAAATGGCCAAAAACTGGAGAAAGTTAAACATTTTACATATTTGGGTAGTAAAGTGTCAAAGGAGACGCAGTGGAAAATATAACACAGCAACAACCCATATCAAATATTATAAGAAACGAAGATAAGAAGAAAAAATAGCAGAGTCTTCAAGCAGAAACGCATGGAATACGGCCCCTGACCCTTCTGTCTACGACAGGGAAAATTGAAGGGGTAATTATTTTTATTTACTTTATAGGTTGTGTCCATTATCAAAACTTCAGGAAATTGAGACAGGGAATGGAGCATTTCTTTGGGGAAAAAAACGCTAAATATCTCAACTCCCACCTCATTTGTCCCAACTTAATATCCCCAGCCTGCAACCTTTTTTAGCGTTTTTTAATGGTCGCGCTTCTGCTTCCTTCCCTGATTCAAAGCTCGTTTCCAGTTTCCACATCTTGAGAGATAATTTTTCCATCTGCTTTTGCGAACAATTTCTTTAATGTCCTGCACGGCAACAGACTTGATGGAAAAAATTGTTGCCAATTCATTAGAAATTGTTGGTTTCCTTTTCTCTGGTAATGTTGTGAAAACTAAGTAAAAAAATTCAAAACCAGTTTTATAATTAATCTATAACTATTTCTTAAACATGTTTAAACAAAATATGTACAAAGATTGTCATGTAACATATTAGAAAATATAATAATAATAATTTAAATAATAATTCCTCTCGCGTCACATTACATAGGCCTGCAAGTAATTTCTCCATACTGTCTATCCCGGGCAACTTGTCAATCTCCATGGAACTGAGACAATTTCCTCCTCTCTCACAAAGTTCGTTTCCCGAGTCTCTTGGTCGACCTCTCTTTCTTGAACCTTGCATCCCACTTCAATGCCTGCTTTGATATTCGTTGATCATTTCTCATCAGTGTGTCCCAAAATATCTCCATCTTCTCTTTCTTATAACAGTTGTCACTAGTAGTTGACCAGACATTTTCTGATTTCATCTGAGAAAATATACTGACAATAAAATTTCCTCTTGTCCAGTAGGGTGGTTCTCGTGAACCAGATTGCAGGTGGAGATTTGAAGTAGACCTGAGTCCCATCCCCACTGAGCACCCATGAAACAGGGCATTCAGTCTTGAATGTCCTGGAACAAAATAAGGGAGGTTAGTCAACACTGTACATGCTGATGGTTTCCATCAGTTTTGAATTTTACAGTCATACTTACTACAAGGTTTGTACTCTAAAATAATTTTGGGAAACCCAAATAGAAATTAATATTTAATCTACTTATGAAATTGTCTTAATGTTAAACAGTAGTAGCCCCTTCTTTCTTGGACACTCAACATAGCCTATAAAAGTACCATTGGGCACAACCGCCATTGTGCCTTGGGCAAAGGAATTTCACAACCGCCATGTTGGCTACCCCGGGAAACGAGTCCCCTGTAGGATATAATTCCTATGATTTCTGCTTCCTCGTTTGTCCGACCTCTTCAGCGCAATGGTTTTGGCCCCCCAATATGGTAGATCTGACATTCTTTCTTGCTTTGGGGAAACCAAGGCAGATTGGCGACCGTAGAATCTGTTATCCCATTCCTCATTGTGAGGTGTCGTTGCACCATGTTATGCGCCTAACGGCCTGGTGCATCCGTTTCCCAAATTTTAGCCAAACCTCCTTATCCCCCTTACGACATCATAGCAGGTAACGGGGTTCTATTTTACCCAAATTTGGGCCCCGTAACCACTCCGGACGTATTAATGGATTTTCTCAATAATTGTTGATTTCTTGCCAAAGTTTGGGAAAAAAGTGCATAACTACAGTTCTCAAAATAAACAGGTCGGACAATGTCGACCCATGGTCTAAATGAAACGTTATTTGTGGATTTGTTCCTGTAATCATAGTACTCATAGAAATAACTTTAAGGCTATTCACATTCTACAGATATACATACCCCAATTTGATAGGGGAAAAACACCTTTGGTTTGGCCTGATGTCTTTGCTGCTTTCCTTGGCACGGTGCCTTGCTGCATGTGCCTCACATGTTCATACGTCTTTCAAAAAATGTGATTCTTTCCTCAACTATAGGATATCAAATAAGTCATTGTAAAACTATTTGAATCAATGGTTCAGATTTCTTATCAAATTTATGTGACCATTTCACTAGAAATGTGGTCCAAAACTATTAACACACACACACACTCACTCCCTCAAATTAAAATAGGCACTAGACCTATAGCATCAAATATTTTAATTGTGTATATTTACAAAGTAATGCTTTTATCTTAAATATTGAAATTGTTTTAAAATAGGGTCCAATAGTGTGTGTATTATTATAATACTATAAGTATCACTTACACTTTTTACACTAACTTAGTTTACACTAACATATTATAATGGAAACTATCATTAAAATAAAGTAAAACGTAATCTTACTTTTTTTTTGAGCTTATCTTAACAAAAAGAACACCATTTTCCTCTTCGTACTTTTTAAGGGCTGCTTCAAAATCTTTAGAGTAAAAGACGCCCCTTTTCTCGATCGCCATTTTTTTAATCACGTACAGGTACTGGCTTAAAAGTCAGCCAATCGAATCAGCTTTATTTATATCCGAGTGTGAATAACGTTCGGCGTTATTCACACTCGAGTGTGAATAACCACTTCGTATTATAAAGACAAATGATCTACAATGGAAACACTCCTAAACTTAGGTGACATGTATTATCAATCTTAAAGAATCAATCTTAAAGAATCAAACTCAACATCAGCATTATTCTTCCTCACGTTAATTCTATGCTCTAGGGAAATTAGCTCCACCAATAGTTTACATCGATTAAATCAGTTCACATGGAAAAAATATTAACTCACAAGATTGTTCTTTACCTTAGCAGTCGTACACAAGGAATTAATATGGTCATCAGAATTTCTGTCTACGCTAGTTGGTTTAACACTCTTCTGGAACACTCTTGACTAAACGTGGCCTCAGATCGGATTTGCTACCGTTTCTGAGGGGTTCGTTGAATAGTTGGGTTCTAATTTTAGTAAGTTAATTTATGAATGTTAGTGGTTGTCGACCCTCACACCAAAGTCTTGGACGTTGTCTCTGCGTACTCGCCGAAAGGGTCTCTCTGGAATCTGGCTTCCCTCACTCGTCTGGGTAGGCGTCTGGCACTGGTCATCTGGTATGATCGATGGTATTGTTCTGCTCTCTTATCGTCGTCAGGATTCTAATATGGGCAGTGAACATTGCTAGGTTTTCCTCTATTTTTATGACATAAGCTATGTCTGGTTAGCTGTTAACTTGAGTAGTTACCTTCTCTCTCTCTCTCTGTGCTGACAATGTGCTTAACAATCAGAACGCTTCTGGTTGGTTGTTCATAACATCAATTATTTATCACATAGTTGAAAACTTCTATCTCTTAAACTTAGTGTAGTTACATCCTCGACTGTTTTAAGCTTACTGTTCTAATTCTCACAGCTAACTTTAATTCTCAAGAACTTAACTATAGTCATGCTTGCACTAAGAAATTATCCATCTTTCTCAAAGAAACACAAAGGTGACTGCTCTTCTCAAGGGCTCTGAGTTTTCTTGTTGTCTTCTTTCTAACGCTACATGCTTACTGTTCTATAAATCTATATCTAACTAGCATATGTCCAACCAAAACTCCAGCTGCCCCCACCCAGTCTCGAGATATCCGACTTAACGGGAGTCCTCGAATACCCCGGGATAAGTCACTTTGCTCAAGATGGAGCACTCAACTGGTCAGTAACTGAACTAGTAAACCACCAAGTACAATAAGGGGTTTGGTTGTCCGACTCTACTGCCTAAATAACAGTGAAACTGTTACAATGCGAGTTGACCATATAGAATGTTCTTTGGGATTCTATCATCGCTCTACGGCACAGTGACCCGCATCAGAGACGTCGCTGACTCAGTAAAGTGTATGCTTGGAATGCCAACACTGTTCAGGACTTCTATATTGGAGATGTGATCTTGCCATCGGATGTTGTATATTCGCCTGAGACAGCGCATGGGGAAGGTGTTGAGGCGATGTTCCATGAGCATATGTGGTCCATGTCTCACTACCATACAGCAGAGTGCTGAAAACACAACCTTTATATACTTGTGTCTTGGTGTTTCTTGTGAGTGCCCTGTTTTCCCATACACGCTTGGCTAATTTAAACATAGCAGTGGAGGCCTTCCCAATGCGACCATTAATTTCATCATCAAGGGAGAGGTTGCTGCTGATGATAGAGCCAAGGTATGTAAAGGTGTTGACTACTTCAAGCGTATGACTACCAATGTTGATAGATGGGGCTCTGCTAATATCCTGGAACATTATATTTGTTTTCTTCAGGCTGATGGTCAAGCCGAATTCGTTTGATGCTGCATCAAATCTGTCCATGAGGTGTTGTAGCCCTTCTTCTGTGTGTGATGTTAATGCTACTTCATCGGCAAACAGAAGTTCCCTGATGGTGACTCTTTGGTCTTTGCTTTGAGTCGCGCCATGTTGAACAATTTTCCATATGATCTTGTGGAGAAATATTCCTTCTTCGGCGGATTCAAAAGCATGGGAGAGAAGTAGGAAGAAAATATCCCAAAGAGTGTCGGTGCAAGTACGCACTACGCTTGACGCCGCTGTTGATAAGAAAAGCGCTGGAGGAGCCCATCAAACATCACTGTACCTTCATGTTGTTATGGAATGATGTTATGATTTTAAGCAATGTAGGAGGGCAGCTGATTTTTCCAAAAGCTTGAAGATGCCATCTCTACTCACTAGGTCAAATGCCTTTGTTAGATCTATGAAGGCAAATTACAGTGGTCAGCTGTTAGCGACATTTCTCCTGCAGTTGTCTCAAGGAGAATAACATGTCAATAGTGGATCTGTTGGATCTAAATCTACATTGTGACTCAGGGTATACTTGGTTTGCTAGCTTTTGTAACCTATTTAGTACTACGCGTGCGAAGACCTTCCCCACGATGCTGAGTCTTTATGTTTTAAAATTCCCAAAAGTGTCGATTTTGAAATATATTCTCTACTATCCATTTCTTACTTACCGCTATGCTCAAGTTCTTCAATAGCATATTCTAGCTATATCCACTTTCTTCTTACCACTATACTCAAGCTCTTCTAATAGCTCAATTTTTTAAAGTTAAAGTAGTAAACTTTCGACCGCCAGCCGCCATTGTTATGTAGAGATACATCAGCCGGGATGTCGTATGGTATGATTTCACGTGAAATTATTCTTTCATTAAACAATTAAAAAAATGTTTGTGTGATAATGAACAGTTCGACTTAAACGTCAACAAGTATATAGTAGGTATTCATTTTTAGGTTCGACTAATCCAAATATTCGAGTTAACCGAATTCGACTTAATCGGACTTTTAATACAATGATAAAGAAGGAAAATGGCCGGGACTAAGCCGATCGTGTCGACTTAAGCTAAATTCGTCTTATCAGAGTTTGACTTAAGTGGGTTCGACTGTATTTTCTTTTGCAAGCCACGCCATGATGTCTTGTTTTGTGCTTGATGAGGGGGGAATTTTGTCTGCATGCGCCACTATATTATGATAGGAGATATTGTCCATTACAATACACGACGGCCTATCCAGAGCAGGCAAGTGTGTTCTGCTAACCAATCCCTGAAAATAAGTCCGTTCATTTCAGTGTAGTAGTCCCTACCATCTGTAGACAGTGCTTGGAAAAGTTCTGCGCCACTGACAAGACCATTTGCTTTGCTTGCTGCCTGCATGACCTATCACAATGTGTTTCCCCTTGCTGCTTGGAATTTCCCTTTTCTTAATTCCCTCTAGTGATTGCCATTCTTTATCAAACGTATGATTCCCACGATTCGTCCAGATATACAATATCGTAACCTTCCGCCCTACACTTCCGTATCTCCCGCAGATATTTGCATCGTGCAACTATCAGATGCGTTTTCTCACAAACTATATTCCGACCAGTACTAGATTTCCGAAAAGTGAAACCGCACCTAACAACTCTCCATAAGACGGTTTTAGATATATCAATATCCCATTGAATTCGCAGACGTGATTTCAATTTACGTAGTGTAACTACATCATTGGCCTTAAGGCAGTGGTTACGTTAAATAACTAGATCGAGTACTATTTCATTTTCAGGTTCATATATGGTATATAGTTTGATACTGAAGTCCCCTGATTAATAAACTGCTGTCAAACGTAATGTGCACTTGACGGTTGCTATGGAAACCAAGATAAACAGCGGCCATATTGGATTTCTTAAGTATAATATAAAAGTCATGTACAGGCTCAATTTCTGGTATAAATGTACAGAGATAGGCACATTACCTTGATACAGAAAATTTTAATATCACTTGTCATTTTTTCTCCTTCATAATTTTAAAAGTTTGACAGCTTTTCGGTGACAATTTTTGTGGTTTTTTACCTTGCACAAAACCACTCTTAGTTTTCACAAAGTGCTCTGTACAAAAATGTAAGTATACAATGAAGAATAAGTGTACAAAGTTTCATTATAATCCAACAAACAGTTTTGGAGGAGAAAACTGAGTAAAAGGAATTATTTTGAAGTTTTATTATACTAATAAAGTTATATTAATGCTTTAACAAGTTATTTGACACAGGAAACTAGTTTCTAACAGTACCGGACACTTAGAACAATCCTGCTGCATATGCAGGACCTCCCTCCAGGGCATGCAGTTCTTCTTGCCTCTTCAATTTGGCAACCTGTACACTGTCGCGTCTCTTGGTTTGCTTGTCCATCTTATATTTTACGCTATTTCTAATTTTCTTCTGCATCCTAGACGCTCCTAGTTTCTTCATGTGAGGCATGTGAGAAGCCAAAAAACTGGGCAGTATCTTGAGTGAGCACCAAGTTGAACTCTCTTGCTGCAGTTACAACTGCAAACTGAACGAGAGCTTGCGCGAGGCAAAGTTGGTTTATTACAAGCGAACCCAGATCAGGCTGTAAACACTCATTTGAGTTCTGAGTTTTCCTGACACACATCTGCTCAGTAGTTTGGTATGGACTTCATGGTGTGGACTTCATGGTGTGGACTTTTGTCTGTTGAAAAGCAGTGATGCAGGGAAGTCCTAACACTTTTTTCATGGACTCACACTTGGTTGTTCTATGGCTCGGCTCATTGTAATAAATTGTCAGCTTACGGATGGCATTTTGTGTAAGCTGACCTTTACCGCGTCCTCCTAGGGTCAGGCCTTGGTTCTCGGCAGTCAATCAACAACATTGCGGAGCGCTGTTCCAATGCGTTTACTCACATGGTTGATGCACTCCTCTTCTCTTCTGAATGCCCTCCCAATATGGTTTGATCTTGTAAGCTCCAAATGTTTTGGCGTCACCATCAGAAAGTATTGATGTGTAGCGAAGCTTATGGCGTGCCACAGACCGTCGCCACAGCACTCTTGCAGCCTCCACTCACATCATTCCAGCAGACCCTGTGAAATTGTTGTCACAGTTTGAAGATGGTATAGCCTTTCAGGCTTCAAATTCTGCTGGCTTGTCTCTTGAAAGGGTCTTGCCGGTGGTTTCACACACCTGACAATATGTGGACATAACATGAACATCTATGCACAGTCCTGTCAGAACATCCACTGCACAACCAACTCCAATGTGGGATGTGTGGCCTCTAGTAAGCCAAGTGCCATCAAAGCTGACACTAATATTTACATCATTGTCATGTAGAGTGATGCCCGACTGCTGGGCATGAACTTGTCGGACATTCCACGGTTTTACAGAAAACTCTTCCCTCCAGATCTTCTAGCTTAATGAATATTAATGAATGAATAGCTAAAGTGAATATAATTTATTCGCTTTGTTGTGAAATGTTTTGTGGTGAAGGCCTTGCAGGTTCATATTTTCACAAAAATTATTGAACGTTGTGGCACCCATTCCACAAACTAGTGCAGAATAAATAAACTGTTGATGGCAAAAGATCTATCCCCATCATTACTTCTTGCAGCTAGGTACCTTCCACAAACTACTTCTTCACAACAAGAGCAGTAAACATCTGCATAAACAGCTAATCCTTTGACTTTCTTGCTGTCAGTTTTAAAAATAAGACTGGTATTTTTACATACTGGACAACATAATGTTTTGATGATTTCATCAATTTCAGAAAATTAACTAATGCTCTGCTTCAACTTTTTTGTACACATTGTCATCAGTAGAAACATACCTACTGTTAGAGGTCATATATTCATATGTGCTTTTTAAAACTCACTTCGGTCTTTTCTGCAAGTAAAATGTCACTTCAAAACTTTGAGCTGAGCACGATGGTATCGAATTGTCATTGTCAAAAACTCATTGACATTATTTAGGCACTGTCACATGCTGTTCAGCTGTGTCGCATTCAGAATTTTCTGTAATGTTTACGAAGTTCTGTTACACTTTTCTCTGTTTACGAGCATTTGCCAGTTGTAGACATCGTGCTTCTTATTTGACAGCTGACGGGAAAGGGTAAATTTCTTGGCACAAGGCAATTTTCAATTCGCAGCGTCGAGTAGTCACTATCGTAAACAATCGGCCATCTTGGCAAATCGGATACCCAGTGACCGGTTTACCCAACGGTAATCGCGCATTGTCAGTGCAAAGGTAAATAACACCCATATATGGAAGGTTGTTGATGAATATACTATAGTCCGTTCAACTTGTCATCCCCAATACAAATTTGTATCTTTGTAACCATTTGATAAAATAATTTGAAACTTGCATGTGAACAACGTTCCCGACGCTACAAAATATTTGTGTTTCGAACAGTCATACCATCTAAAGTTTCCTTCTTTGCTATTATCGAAAAGGGAAACTGCAATAAAACTTGGTAAATAAAACACGCAAAGTACTATAGTTTAAAAATACAGAAACAGTGACGAAAAAAGAACGTTTCGACCAAAAGCCTTTATCAAGCAAACGACACAACATGGTGACGAATTTCGAGAACACTTACAAATGGACGATAACCTTGCGATTCTTGGACTCAACGCATTACTTTCCCTATGCTTCTTAGTACTTTCTCATCTCATGCCTTGTAATCTATATTGTATTTGTTTCATATATATAATTTATATTTTCACTTGATTGTATATTGTTTCTTTTCTTTTCCATTCTAGTTTTGTATTTGCACTCATTTCGTTATTCTTTTTTATTCCCAGACTTTCATTAGATAAATTTGCATGTTTCTGTTATCGTCCATTTGTAAGTGTTCTCTGAAATTCGTCACCCCAGTTGTGTCGTTTGTTGATAAAGGCCTTTTGGTCGAAAGTTGCTGTTTATCGTCACTGTTTCTGTATTTTGTAAAACTATATAGTACTTTGTTTGTACGTGTTTCGCTTCGTCATATTTGCGTCCGTTGGCATGGTTAGAGAAAACTAATGTTTGAAGAATTTAGATACATTAATGACAAAATTAGCAACATTTAGAACGAAATCCGTGGTTTTTTAAAACAATTCTTGCATTTACCGCGCACCAAATCAATTCGGCTTGAAATAGTAATTAAATGACGTTCATAAGTGCGACAGGGAAATTTTATTAAAGGCGTATACTTAGTGTCTTCTTCCAACGTTTTCAGACATCGATTTGTATACTTTTAAAGTAGTTAGGTCAACGGAGTCCATGTACATCTCCGTATAGCTTGCTTGGACTGATGGGGATTGGCCATGTGTTTTCTCTCTGTTCCATGTATGTTGGACATTTTTGCAGTATGTGTGTTCTGTCATCTTGTTGGTCCATGTACAATGTCAGATGGGCCTATTTTATCCCTTGTTAAACAGATGGTACCTCGGTCTATTGTGCCCTGTTCGTAGACGAAAAATGACAACCTGTTCCTCTCACTAGTTGGTGGTAAGCATCGTCCTTTTCATCCCCTGGGTGATCTCTCACCATTTGTATCCATACTTTTGCTCTCATATGTCATACTGGTGTCTGTCTGTGGTAGCCTGCTTTTGCCAATATGTCCAGTCCATTGCCAGGTTTTCCAGTGAGATGGTATCCATTATTACCACTCTAGAGCAGATGTTGCATACTTGGTGTAAGTGATGCTTCAGTTCCTTCCAAGTTGTTATCGTCGTGATTTTTGAGCAGTAATTACTCTAAAAAAAGACATCACAGGTGGTAAAAGAGATGCAACACTAAAAATTAAAATTCTAAGGTCAGCGAAAGTAGATGGACAGGTTTTGACAGACGAAACCCTAGAACAGGGGAAACCATCTTGTACTCAGGAAGAGACGACTGGAATCATTCAGCAGGAGTTGCACAAATATAAGGAAAGGATTGAATAAACATTCTTAGAGTGGCACCGATTAATGAAAGATTGTTGAGCCCGATTTAATGGGAAACAAGGAAAGTAACTATCATTCAATGCTACCCATAACGAAGCCAAAGGGAGGACAAAAACGCATTTTATAGAAGGTTGCGGGAAAATAGGGGACAAGGTTCCAGCTCAGGATGTTTTGTGCATAATGAGACCCAAACGCAAAAGTTGGAAAAAAAACAGACACAGAGAAGCAATAATGGGGAAAAGGGATGTAACTAATAAAATGAGAAATGTTGAGAAATTTTTTGTCTGAAAAAGACTGATCTTAGGAGGACATTGTTTCCACACGGACCATACACAAGTACCATGGATATCCCCAAAGGGAAAGGGAATGAAACCAGATAGACCTTTATGATAAACAGTAAATGGCGAAAGACATTACTTGATGTAAAGGTGAAAAGAGGAGTGACGTGGGCAGGACCCCCACCTTTGTCGTTGCCAGGATCAGGCTCAAACTCAAGAAAACTATATAAGCCAAGAAAGAAAAGAATACTTAATGTTAACTTTTTAAAAAACGAGAGATTGCTACAAATATAAGTGGAACTAAAGAACAGATTTCAAATCCTGTCAGAGCAGTCAGACAAAACACCAACTGAAAGTATCCAAGAAAAATGGAATGCGATCAAAGGAACATATAAAATAGTTAGAGTATGCTGGGAACCAGTAAAGGACAACATAAAGAGTGGATAAGGGCCAGACTTAGAATACATCCAAAAGCGAAAGGAGAAAAACTCATCAATAGCATTGATCAGAACGTCAAAAGATGGCAAGAAAAGAATATCAGAACTAAACAAAAAGGTAAAGATGCTAGAACAGACAAGAGACAATTTATGGAAAAGAAGCAGAAATAGAGAAAGCTGCTAAAATACATGATCTGCACACACTGTACAAAAATACCAAACAATTATGCGGGTAAAAGACACAACCATAACATGCCGTCAGAAACAGCCTAGGACAACTGTTGACAACAGAGCAGGAGCAGGAAATGAGATGGACATCCCACTTTGAAGATGTGCTAAACAGACCTGATCCTGAACATCCAGCGGATATCCCACCGGCCGCACAGGATATTGATATCAACCTCAAATTGCCAGAAAAGCAAGAAATAGTAAAAGCTATTGGGTCCCTGAGAAACAACAAAGCACAGGGAAATGATGAAATGACAGCAGAGCTTTTCAAGATCGATCCATCTTGGGTGCCCAAAAATATTAGAGCCATTGTTTGCAGATATCTGGGGAAAGAAGAATTGCCTAAGGATTGGACTAGGGGTACTGTGGTGAAAATCCCAAAGAAAGGAGACCTAAGTTGCAATAACTGGAGAGGAATCACGTTGCTTTAATCCCAAGTAAGATATTCTGCAAAAATTTTCATAAAACGAATACAAGAAAAGAAAGTGTCTACGAATGGAGCAAAGGGATTTAGGAAAGGAAGAGGAACAAATGAACATATATTTACCTAGTAACATTTTAGAACAATGTGAGTGGCAAAGGACTATATATACAACTTCATAGATTTTGAAAAGGCATTCGACAGCTCCACAGAGACAGCCTATGGAAAATACTGAGACAATAGGGTACCAGAAGCTGCAACATCAAGCCCCTTCTATAAAGATTTCTCCTGCAACCCAAAAATTTCCCAAAAAACATTCCAGTAAAATCTGGTGTAAGACAGGGATGCGTAATGTCCTCTCTTTTTGTTTAGTATTACAATTTACTGGTGCAAAAAAGCCATAAAAACAAGCACCAAGAGGAATAGATGGGCCCCCTTTTAGATGCTTGAGGACCTGGATTTTTCAGACGATTAAACCCTGGTGTCACACAAATATGAACATATACAAGAGAAAAGTACAATACTTACGCCGGGAAGAAGTAGGCCTCCAAAAACACAGGAAAACAAAAATTATGACAAACAGTGAAATCCAACAACCAGTAATTTAGAAAGATGAAACACTGGAAAGGGTTGAGCAGTTTATATCTTGTAGCGTACTGACACTAAATGTGGACAGAGGAAGATATATCACGTCTGAGTAAGGCCAGAACCAGCTTTGCCAGAATGAAATAGGGAGTCCAAATCTACAATGGGGCCCCAAATTTTAAACTCTATAAAAGCATTGTTTTGCGTTTTGCTCTTGGATCGGAGTTAGGATGACCAAAGGAGATACTAGCAGGCTGTCAGTTTTCCACCACTTTGTTTTCCCAGAATCTTGGGAATTTTTTGGCCAGAAAAAATATCCAAACCAACTACCCCAAGACACAAGACAAGAGTCAATGAATGACATACTCAAAAAGAGAAGATGGAAATGGTTCGGACATGTTATGAGAATGAGACAAGAAATGCTCTGCAAGGATGCCCTCACTTGGCACCAGAGGGAAAGAGAAAGAAAGGCAGACCTACGGACCATGGAGGCGCATGATGGAAGAGGAGACTGGACACCCATCTCTGACGTGGGCTCTGCGCTGAAGGTTACGGACAGAGAATGGAAAGTCCTTTCTGAAGCCCCATGTGTCACTAGGCATGACAGATTAAGTATAAGTAATTACTGACATGCATCGTAGTAAGAATACCAGGTTTCATTTACATGTTCCTCTGACACTATGGCTTCTGCTGCCGCTTTTAGGGCCTCTGCCTCTGCTCTGTAATTGCTGGAGAACCTTCCTGTCGCTAATTTTAGCTTCCTGAGTTTCATGTCACTGAGCACTATAAGGGCTCGTCCTCCTCCATTTTCAGTTGCATTTGCTGCAGACCCATCTGTGTATATATGGGTCCACCTGCTGCTAGGAAAGTGTTCCTTTAGGTACTCGAGTGGCCAGGAATTTTCTTTCTTCTTTTGTTTGTTGGTTTTTGCCTACTATCCCTGTGATGTTCTCATTCAGCTCTGGGAATTTGGTATCTTTCCATATCTGTCTTGTGTTGGTGTATTTTAGTGGTTTGGGGTAACTTCAGCACATGATGGTTGTTTGCTCATCATCATCTTGGTTGTCGCTGCAAAGTTGGTTCGTTTTAGTCTGCCCTTCCTAGCCCATTCATTCTGTGGTACATTGGGTGATCTTCTAGACTCTTGAACTTTTCTGCTTGTTTTTGTGTTCTGCTGTCTCTTATGTCCTCCATTGTTGTGGCCGGTGGTCTTCTCCATTTCCTGTATTGGAGTAGATCTCATTCCCCTGTAATAATTCTCATAGCTTGGTTCTGAACACGATTGATTTTATTGAAGTTGGATTGGGCTACAGTTGCCCATGCAGAGATTCCATAGTCCAGTGTCGGTCGAACATATCCCATATAAGTTTCTTTAAACATTGTTATTGCCCCCAGGTTGTGCCAACTAGTTTTTCATGATTGCATCCTGGATTTTGCTCGGGTTTTTTTGTTTTTCAATCTGAGCATTCCATGTCATGCGGTCGAAGGTGATTCCAGGTATGTGGGGTTTTCTCTGGGAGCAACTATGTGGTTATTTAGTAGGAGCTTTGGACTTTGGGACTTTATTGATAGGAGAAAATCGTATGTCATTTTCTTCATTGGCTTTGATCAGCCATGTATTGGACCATTGGTCTAGGGATGGAGGCCTGTTGTATTCTTGTTGCAGCGGTAATGCGCTCTTCTGATGTCCACAGGGCCAGGTCATTCGCATACAGGGCGTGATGGATCCTTCTGGGTATGTTCTCGGTTATGTCATTGATGTGAGGAACAGTGTTGGCGACAGTACTCCACCCTGAGGAACTCCTTGTTCTAGTGTTGTTTTCCTGCTGGTGAACTCTTGCACTTTAATAGTTCTTTTTCTAGATACTTGATATCCATTTGTACATTCGTCCTGTACTAGGTTTCTGCACAACTTCACTTTAAGCCAGCCTTCCACACTTTATCAAAAGCCTTCTCCAGATCTACCCATACTGCTAGCGTTTGTTTTCCTCTGAAAGGCATCCTCTATCTCCTGGCGATGTATGTCACTGATCTTCTGTAGATCTGTGTTTTCGAAGCCTGCTTGTTGGGAGTAGTAAGCCCTTTTCTTTCCAGATGCCACATTAGTCTGGTGTTGATCTGCGCTCTAGCAATTTTCATACGCATCTCAGTAGGCTAATTGGTCTATAACTGCTAGGGTCTGTGGGATCATTCCCGTCTTTTATTGGTATCAGTATAGCTTCCTTCCATTCTTTGGGTATAACGCCACTTTTCCAGCTACAGTTAAAAATTTATAGTAGCTTCTTTTTCGCTTGTCGTCCCATTTCTATTAACATTTTGTTAGTTATCCCATCATTGCCTGGTGATTTTCTTTTCTTTAGAGAGCGTAATGCTTTTTCTAATTCATGCATTGTGAATTTAGTTGTTAGTGTTCCTCAGGGATCTTGAATGAGGTCTGAGCCATTAGTTCTTCTTTTATGGTTTCCTCCTTTCTTCAGGAACATCTATATGATTTACTGTAAAGTGCTCACTAAGGATATTGGCAGCTTGTTTCCTGCTTAGCTGTTCATCATTCTGTTTGATGGTGATTGTGTGCTCGTATTTATTTTCTTGGTTTAGTGCCCTGGCTAGTTTCCACAACTTATTTCCATCTCTGTCTAGGTTAAGGCTTTGTGTTTTTCTATCCAGCTGTTCCTAGCATTTTCGTTTAGTGTTCGTTTGTATCTTGCCGAGGTGGCTTTAAGTTTAATGTTTGCTTCTGTTGTTCTTTCTATTTCTGCAATGTCTCTTGCTTTCGTTAGTTATACTTCTAGTTATTCTAATTCGTCCGTCCAGAATGGGCTGTAGTTTGTCTGCACCTCGAGGGATGGACTCAGTGGCTGCTTTTTGGAGGGCTTTGTTAAAGTCTGCAACCCCAGCTTTTAGCATACTCTTGCGTATGTTTAGGGGTTCACAGTATAGGTCTGTCAGAAGTGCAAATTTCCCCCAGTCTGCTCGTTTGTAGTTCCATCTTGGTAGATGCTTTGGTTGCTGTGGGAGGTATGCAACATTTGCGGCCAGCTTTACCGGTCTGTGGTCACTTGCTGCGAGTTGGTCTAGCACCATTCTATCAATTTTGTGGTGGATGTTACCTGTGCTAAAGGCCAGGTCTGGTGTGGAGGTGGTTTTCCAGGTTCTGGAGTAGTAACTAGGTTTATCCTCAGCATTGTTGATTAAGTGTAGGTTGCTGTCTATCTCCCAGTCCTCCACCTCGTCACCTCTGTTATTTGTATCCTGGAAGCCCCACCGCTTGAGTCGATTAAAGTCTCCTACTACATATGCATTTGTTGGTATTATGTTCATGTTCTCCAGTACTAAGTCTTTGTTTGGAGGGCAGTGGATGTTATAGATCAGGTGCTCCCAATTGGGGTTATTGCGTCTATCCCTACAATTTGTTATTTCTTGACATGCAATCTATTTCGGGCAGAATCAGGACTCCACCTTTGGGTCCTTCCTGTCTAGTCGGAAGGTCTGATATCCTCTAATGGAAAATCTGTGATAGAGTTTAGATGCGTCTCTTGTATGCATGCTATGTCTATCTGCTCCTGTTGTAGATATTTTGTTAATGGGACCTTCTTCTTAGTACTCCTCTGCATTCCACTGCATAATGTTGAATGTTCTATGATTTGCTTCACTAGTGTTTGTCCTGCTAACTGTCCCTGGCTCGGCGCGTGGATCGATCACCTCCTGCCGTCTGTCGAGACTCCGGTTGACCACTACTTTTTTGTATACCAGTCGATGTCGTCGTAAAACGAATGCACTGCACATTTGCACCGTCTTCTCGGCGTTTCTATCAGCTGCCCACCTTTAGGCCGTAATTTATTAACCTACAAGGCGCAGGTTGGACTCGCTCTTAGTCCATCGCCTACCCGAGTGCCACCTATCGATAACAGGTCACGCTATTCTCCGATATGGCGCCGGCACGATCAGGGCTCAATGTACGGTCAGGCGTTTGCTCTGACCCTACATACACAAACACGGACACTAATCAACACATTTTATCCGTTTATATTGGCCAGAAACCGCGTCAATCACACCGCAATCACAAGAAATCGCGCACAGTTTATCCGTTAGGAATTTTCACAACCGACATGTTGGCGACCGGAAATCGAGTCCCGAAATTAGTGTGAGGCTATTGGGTCATTTTGAAGTTACAATGCAAAAAGTGTCATTAATACTATACGCATTTCCGCAAAGAGGCACATCTCACACTCTCTGGATCGTTCTTTTTCTACCATTTTTATTCTATCATTCTTATTGTGATATATAAACAGCCTTTGAAAGAACTGTTTTACGTCACAATCTTCAGTACCATTTGAAACTTTTGTGCATGTCCTGGCGACGTGTCCAATTTCAACCAGCGTTACTGGTTCGCTCTTCGTCAGCCTTTGCCTGTTCCCAGCCAAACTGCAATGCAGCAGACTGCTATTTCTAATAGGTAGCGATCCTTAGACGACCTACCCTCCGGTTGTTGAACGTCATCTGCCAGATTGCTGTCTCTTTGTGACTACTTGGTTTTCCTTCGTCCAGTCTTGTGTGGTTTGCTCACTAGCTTTGATTGTCCACAATCTGCTCAGGCAGTAGTAGTTCGCAGCGAGCGAAACCCCACTGGATTCAAGCCTCTGCTGGGGTTTGCAGCTTTTCTTCACCTTTGTTGGTCCGCTCACCACTGCGCTGACTACCCCCTCACATCAGCGCCATGCACATCTACCCACCGGTGGGCACACCCGTGCATCGCCGGCATGCGTGCTCGCTCTGTCCTGGTGCTTGCCCTGTCCTGGTGCTTGCCCCAACATTTTCATTAGTTCTCACCGTGCTCACATTTACCAACCTCTAGCCTGTCGGACACTGGGCTACTCGGGCCCCACCTCAGGCTCGAGTTTCACCTATGTGGACCCGCTGCAAACTCATTTTGGGGCCCTAAGTTTTGCTCCACCGTCAAGGTCTCTTCTCTGGATCACCCTCATCCCTTTATGGTTATCCGTTCAGCTTTTTCCTTCGGCTGGAAGAGACGCGCGTGTAGTCACTCTGATATTCCACTCATCTGTTTTGCAGGCGGATCTCATCCAACTTGACTGTCTGCATCCCTGCCCAACCCAGAGTAGCTCTCCCTCGATCCCTACCCATTTGTTACCAGGTTCACCAACTTGGTGGGTAGGATCTTGATTAGTACCAGCTCACTAATCCTGGCGGGGTTGTCCCAATGCAGATGTCCTAATGGCATCTGCATACATTTGTCTAGTAACACCATATAAGATATGTATGAATTACTTTCTTGTGAGTTTCACTGTAATAAATTACAACAATACCCAATAACTTATTTACAGTGATGTCAGTTGATTCATCCAGTATAAACAAATTTTCCCTTTCCAGATCAGTAGTCAAATCTTTCTTGAAGTAAAGGACAATGATATTCTTTACAATATTTACACTTTGTACGATGCATCCTAACTTTATTTACCATTTCACTGTCCGATATGGTATTTTTGCACAAAGTCTACCAAGTGATCACAAGAATTGAATGATAAATGACAAAATAACATTGCTAAATTGGCCTCAAGTGTAGATATCTATCATCTTTCTTGCAACGAAACTTGTAAGAGAAGCACTTTGACATGGACTAGCAGTTTATGTTCTTTGTTTCAATGTCTTGCTAAAGAAAAAACTTAACTAAAATGTCATGTCTACAATACTTGCAAAGAGCTTTAGATGAATCAGTTGGTACTTCAAGTAGCCACTTTGCAAAAGCAGGATCTTTTAACCATTCCTTTCGAAATTTTTGAGAATACGTTGGTTTTGCTTTACTCATTGCTGAATGAGGAATTCTCTTTATGATTTGAACAGTCCTCCGTTGGTTTGAAAATGATTTCTTCCCCAAATAATCAATAATATACAAGTACTAAGGAAAATGTTCATTTCAAAGCTTTGTTTTGTAAGTTCTCTTTAACAAGGAAGAAAAGTCAGGAGTGCTATACTTTGTGTTGGCCTTCCAGGTTCGCTACCATCACGAGCAAGTTTTTTTAAATTATTTTAAAAAAATATATATATATATTCAATACATGGTGAAGAAAACAACATAATTATAAACAATAATTTTCATACATGATTTCAATAAATGTTGCACAATAATGAATAAACAATTAAATTAGAAAATACAAAAAATTTAGGTTAGTAGTTGAATACTAGCCAGTTGCTTGATTTAAGAAATTTAATGAAATTATTATACCTTTATTCTTCAATTGCGCCGTTTATGGGTAAATGCCGTTATCTATAGTTTTAGAGTTCAAATGAGATAATGTCTCGTGATGGAGGTGTGTAGCTACTTTCTGTCATTCATTCATTTGTTGTGCATTCATTCGTGTTTTGGTGTGAATGTCCCAATTTTTGGTACTTAGTCGTTGTTGTGTTTGCTTGGATTGGTCTGGTTGTGTTCGTCCTGTGACCTTGACTTAGTTTTGTGGTTCTTAGTTAATTAATACATTCTACATACTTTCCTCGTGATTTGTGTGCGACATCTCCAGTGTTGGTGTTTCGTTTGTTTGTTGCGTTGTTGGTATGACGTTTATTTTATCGTGTTTGCTATTCTCTGCTCATAAATGTGTCTAAATAATCTATCATTGTATTGTCGTTGGTCGTATTTGGTTTTGTTTCTGCACACCCACCAGGTGTCAGATTCTGCCAATAGTCTGTAATGTTCTCTTTGTGGGTTTATGGGTGTTGGTGGTAGTACGTTTATCATGATTGCTTTATATGTGTCTATCTTGTTTGTGTTCATTGTTGTTTGTAGTGAGTTTAATGCTAGTTGTATTGTGTTGCAATGGAAGAAAATATGGTCTTCTGTCTCTTGTCTTTTTGATTGCAGAGGAAACATTTGCTTCGTGTTACTGTCCTGTATCCTACCGTGTGATGTTGAAAGTAATCTGTATGTGACTTCTTTTGCTTGTTTAGATGTTTGCGTTTTATGTAAGTTTCTAAAATCTGTGGTAGTCTGTGAAAAATAGGTGTATCCTCTTTTATTCTGTTGTTTAGTGCTGGTTCTTGTGCTTTAATTAGGTGTTTGTATATCTGTTTTGCGGGCTTGTGTATTTGGTTTTCATTGTCTTTTATGCTTTGAATGCACTGTTGGTAGAATTTTGGTAGTGTCTGAAATAGTGAGGTGTGTTATTGTTTATTGGGTGAAGTTTGTTTAATCGATGCCATATAGTAATGTCTAAAGTGTATTCGTCAGGTTGTTTTATCATGTCTCCTACGAAGCAGATTCTCTGGGGTTGTATTCGTGTTTTTATGTCATGTAGGGATATTCCGCCTCTCTCTTTCTGTTGTATTAGTGTCTTAGTGGCTATCGCGTGTAGTGTGTTTTTGAAAATAAGTTCTGATGGTAGTTTGGTTCTCTTATAGTTTGTGGCGGGGTTGAAAACATTAGATGTATGTTATTGTTGGTATGATGTAGTGATTACTATCATGCTTCTGCCGAATATCGTGTTTGTTGTGTATTTGTATGTTTCAAGCGTTTTTAATCTGTGTACTACATTTTGCCATATATCTTTGTTTCTTATTAAAGGTTGTTTTTAGAGGATTCCGTATAATTTTATCTTATTGACTTGTATTAAGTTGAAGGGGAAATCTGATTGATACTTAAATTTACCTATTCCCATTATTTGGGACTTCTGTATGTTTATTTTGCCCCTTATCTATTGCGTATTCTTGGAATGTTTGGTATATTCTCATGGGTTTTTGTTAGGTGGGAAAAATATTGGTCATCTGCATATGCTATGAGTTCCCAGTCCCAGGTATAAAGGTGCCCTTGACATTCTGGTCTCTGCAATTTTTCTAGTAATGGTTCCAGCGCTAAGTACATTGCGATAAAGGGCATCCCTGCCTCACTGATCTTTTTTTATTAATATTGGTTTGATAGGTGTGATTTATGATCAGCGCGCTTTCTGGGTTTTATACGAAGTTTTATCCAGCTGGCGTAGATTGGCCTATATTGCATTCGTGTAACGTATCATGTAGGTATTCGTGTGAGGCTCTGTCAAAGGCCTGGTCTAAGGATAATATTGATGCTTGTATGTCTTTATCGTGTGAGTATTGGGTACTTTGTCATTAGCAGCCACAACTGACAGGAAGACCTATTTTTTGAATTGTCGGGAAGTGTCATCTATTTTTAGATATGTTGTAAATAGTCGTGGACAGTCCACTTTGGGACCCAGGTAGGTCATGCATTAGTATGTGGATAAAATACATTGATAACCAAATACAGGAAAGGAGGAACAATTATATTATAGAAAAACACACAGAAATTGCCCTAACCTAACCTGCCACAAAAAATAAAATCTTGCGATTGTTTTTTACTGCCATTTTTTAAAGCCGAAAACGAAAGGTTTTCAACATGAAACCCCTAAAAACGCAAATGGAATAAACAGTGCAGACTGTTCTACCTTTGGAAATCACTGGACAATCCCCGACACGCCTGCAGGATACGGGGTTTACCCGGAACTCGTTGTTCAGGTCTTTTCGGCAGTACTAATGACAAAGTACCGAGTATTGAATTATGTCTCTTATGAAATGTGTGTTTTTTGATGTTTCTTGCCTTTTATGCTACATTGTTGGTCTGTGTAACTAAGTCTTTCATTTAAGAACAGTCACTGATGAACTAGAGCAAATACAGAAACTTTGCTTGGTAGGCTACAGCCTACTCATGCGGACCTCTCAGAGGTTGTTCTCACACTGAGAAATTCATTACGGATCTCTAATAAATTTTCTGTGCTTGTTCTGTCTTTTTTGTCGAGATTTTCTGATTCAATACCAAACTAAAGAAGTGCTAAAAGTGCTAACTAATTTTTTTCAGTGCTAGATTTGGTGCTAGGTGCTAGATCACAAAAAATAGTATGATCTAGACTAAAAGTGCTAAATTGGCAACACTGGCACTATATCACAGAGCTGTTTTTTAGTACGTGGATTTATAAACAGCTGCATGTTCCTTATTTTTTTGCAAAATACACAGAACATTTTCCTCTTTTTTGGTCGCAGATGTGACAGCTTTTCTAACATCCAAGTAAACAACGAAGAACTCAATGTGTAGAGAGCAAGATCGGATACCTCTGTATTTTACTGTTCCATGTTTATTTGGCTGCTCGTAATAAAGTTCCTAAACTGCCCATTCTTCTACTGACTTGCTTTTTTTAGTTAGTTTAGTAAAATTATCTGTGACTCTTTGAAGATATGACTCTTGTGTGTTGATATCTGTTAATTTACTGATTTTTATTATCTCTTTTGTAGTCGTGTGTTGCCCTCTGGTGCTCTTGTGTGTTCTGATAGTCGTAACTACCACTTTGTGGTCCGTGTCTATGCATAAATTTGGTATAGCCCTTGCGTCTATCGCTGACCTTCTTTTTGATCCTTTGACTAGTATAAAATCTATTTGGCACTTGCAGTCTAAGTTGTTCCATTTGTAAAAGTTAATTGCATATCCTTACATGACTTTGAATCAACCCCAGCTTTAACGCTGTTTGGATTTTTCTAGGCAGCAGCTTTGTTGCTGTGGGGGTATGCCACATTTACGACCAGCTTAACCGGTCTGTGGTCACCACCTGCGAGTTGGTCTAGCACCATTCTATCAATTTTGTGGAGAATGTCTCCTGTACTAAATGCCAGGTTCTGGAGTAGTAGTTAGGTTTATCCTCAACATTGTTAAGTGTAGGTTGCTATCTCCCAGTCCTCCACCTGTTAATAGTATCCGTAGCCCGCCGCTTGGAGTGACTATTAAAGTCTCCAACTACTATGCAGTTGGTTTGTTTTATGTTCATGTTCTCAACACAGTTTTGTTTGGAGGGCAGTAGATATTATAGATTTGAGTGCTTCCAATTGGGGTTGTGCATCTATCCTACAATTTCTGACTGTCTACTAGCAGTGCTATTTCTTTACATGCAATCTCGTTTCAGGCGAGAATCAGGACTCCCTTTGGGTCCTTCCCTGTCTAGTCGGAAGGGTCTGATATCCTCTAATGGAAAATCTGTGCTAGAGTTCAAGTCGTCTCTGTATACATGCTATGTTTATCTGCTCCTGTTGTAGATGTTTTGTTAATGGGACCTTCTTCTTTATAACTCCTTCTGCATTCCACTGCATAACGTTGAATGTTCTATAATTTACTCACTACTTCTTCTTCTCGTTCAACTTTGCTTCGACTACTCCGGTATGTATAAACTAGGTGCGCTTGAGTCTTCACGGTTCCATAGTTTGTCTTGTAGTGTTGTTTCTGTTGGCAGATCTCAGTCTCTCACTACTCAGACTAGAGCTCTTGCAGGATGTGCTCTTGGGACTGCTTTGGTGCTCCACAGGTGCAGGCAACCGAGTCCCTGAGACCCATTCTGTGGTGTGCTCTGGACTGCAGTGTCCGTTCTAAGTCTGAAGATTGTGGTCTGTGCTTTTCTGTTTAGTGTATTTATGCTGTCGTTCTCTGGCCTGTATCCTCCATTTGTTTTTCTCCCGATCATTTTCCTGGATTGTTTCAGGAGAGTCTTTGCTTCTGTAAAACTTTGTGTTGGGTGGTGTTGGTTGGGCCCCCAGCCTTTCGAGTTGCAGCCTTGCGGTTTTTTAGCCTTTCTTTCCTGGTATGCCACAGTGAGCTGGTATCCACTGTAAGACCAGTTGGTTTTTGAACAAGCTGATATTTTGCCGTATGTCCTGGAATGAGCTTGTCTTGTCTGGGACTTGAGATAGCCTGGAGAACGGATCTTGAATCGCTAAAGACTGCAATATTTTTTGCTGACACTTGCTGGTCGTTGAGAATTGTTGCTGAAGAAGGGCTTTTGCCTCTGTTTAAAGTTGGTATGTTTCTCCTGCTGCAAAAGTGTGTTTCTGTTTTTCCCTTGGGGGTGAGTGAGTAGTTTCCCGCTGCCCCCCTTTCTGGTAGCATCTGTAGCTGACCCATCTGTGAACACATGTGTCCATGTGCTGGTGGGATATTGCTCTGAGCATTTGGAGGAAATGGCTCTTTCTCTGTGCTGTTTGTATTTTTTGAGATTATTCCTCAGACTTCTAGGTGTATTTGGGCCGTGTTTGAGTATGTCCATGGCTCTGTGATTATGGGTTCCCCCATTTCTGGGTCAGTTTCTAGGATGTCTGTATGTTGCATATGAAATTATCTGGCCAGATGGTTGGGACTTTTCTTAAGTTTTTGTTTTTTTGAATTTTGTGTGAAGAGGTGTTCTTTTACCCGTTTAGTTTTTTCAAACTGGTGTTTTAAATTTTCTGGAGTTAGAGGCTCTATTTTCTGCTTTTTCCTTTTCCCTATAGACTGCTTTTCTGCTCCCAGAGTTATTTTAGCCCATGTTTTGTACCTTTCAGTTTGTGTTTGTTTGTTTGGCTTTTGTTGCCCAAAGAGCTGAGTCATATTCCATGATGGGTCTGACTGTCCCGTGTAGACCTGCTTTAATATTTTTGAATTTCCCCAACAGGCAAAGCTAGTTTCTTCATCACAGCAAGTCTTTGTATGGCTTTTTTTTGAATTTTGTCTATGTTTGGCTTCCAGGTAAGTCTGCTGTCTAGGTGATTCAAGGAAGGTGGGTGTATCTGTTTGGGTATTTTCGTTTTCTAAATTGATGGATACTTTTTCCTTGTGTGGGGGGGAGGAAAACAGTTGCTGTGGTTTTTGTGTGGTTAATTTTGAGGCCCCAGCTTTTGTCCAGTTCTCATTTTTTCCCCTGTTTTTGTTTTAAATATGATGTTTTGAGTGTGTTCTGCAGCTGCCCAGTTGCAAAGTCGTCTGCATGTAGGCTGTTTGAGACCTTCTAGAGGCATTTGGGTGATGCATTTTGTATATTAGGAAAAAAGCTTTGGGTGTATCACACTGCCCTGGGGAACTCCTTCCTTCATTTTTGCATCTTGCTGAGGTGGTTGTCTATTTTTACTCTGGCTGATTTTGGGGAAAAGGAGGTTTCTGATCCAGGAGAACATGTTGTGAGACTCTTTTGTAGGACTTTCAGCATTAGGCCATGCCATACCTTATCAAATGCCGGAGAGGTAAAAATATGGCTGTTTTTCTTTCTTTCCTGGAAGGCTTTTTCCAATGTCCTGGGTGATGTAAGCCAGTTGGTCCTCTGTGCTTCTGTTTTGTCTGTATCGGTCTGGGGGGTGAAAATGAGTTTGTTTCTAGGTACCATGTCAGTCTCCTGTTTACTACCCTCTCCATCAATTTCCCTGCACAGCTGAGAAGGCTGAGGGGTTCATAGCTTTTTGGGTATTTTTGTCTTGCCTGGTTTCAAGATGGGGTAGATGTGCCTCCTTCCAGGTTGATGGAACCGACCTTTTCCAGCTCTGGTTGAAAATGCTGGGGAGAAACCTTTTGCCAAGAGGACCAAGGTGTTTAAGGAATTCATTGGTAATTCCATCCGCTCCAGGTGCCTTTTCTCCTTTAGCTTTTTTATTTGGTCTTCTAGCTCCTGCAGTAACATACTGTCATGCTGTCTGTTGGGATTAGGAGTTAAGACTATTCAACAGTTGCTTTATGGTTTTGATTTCCCTTTTTTCTTGCCGTTGAATTTGGACCTGATTTTCCCAATTGATATGTTCTAGCTTAGGTCTGCTGCTGCTCTGCGGTGACAAATCCTGTGCTGTGTGTAGCAAGTTTTGGTCCTTCTGTCCCGTTTACCGTTTAGGGTTTTGTGAGGTTCCATAGTTTTTAGTGTCTTTTCTAGATTTAAGGAGGCAGTTTTTTCATTTCAGCTGTCTCTCATGCTTTTCTTTTTTTTGGTAAATATAGCCTTTGTCTTGTTTGTAGGGTAACATTTTGTCTGTGGGGGCTGCTTCCATGTTTCTCTTTGTATGTGAGTTCAGCGTGAAGCTCTTCAGTTTAGGACCAATAGGGTCGTGATCTTCCCCTTTTTCCTCTTGGTATCTTTTTTTTTCTGCATCTAGACAGTTGTTGAATGTTTGCGGGTTTTGGGCTATTTTTTAATTTTCATGTTCTTAATGGTTTTCCAGTGGTGAGGTGAAGATATTCCAATTTGCTTTCTTATAGTTCCAGCTGGGGTGAGTGTTCCCTTTGGGGTGTTCCTCTGTCCCTTCATGGAGATTTTAGGGTTTATGGTCACTGCCCTAGTTGATTGCACACACTTCGACTTGAATTTTTCAACATCTTCAGTCGCTATTTAGGTCTGGGTGCTGGTTGTTATCCAAGGTCGGAGAAAATGGAGTGTGGGTCACCAGGTTTGTTTAGCAGAACAAGACTGTTGTTGATGATGAAGTCTTCTACTTTCTCTCCTTTTACATTTAGGTCAGAGTGTAGCAGACTAGGCTGGGTAAGGTCCCAGAAATAAGAGAAAAAATAGCATTTTACCACTATGAACCAAAAGTACATAAATAACTTTCCTGAAATCAATTGTGTAATCATTAAGGCTTCTCTACAATTAACAGAAAGTTAAGGAACCTCTGTCGGTTTCCCACATCTATCACAGCCTTAACAAATACACTAGTTCAGCATCTCCACTAATTGCAAAAGTTCACAATGTTCAGTTGTGGTTCTCAATCTATCACAACTTATAAATCTAACACTAATTCCAGCTTTCTATTAACAAAAGTTCAAGAGATCCTCTGTTGTGGGTTCTCCACATCCCTCACAACTTATAAATCAAATAACACTTCAAAGAGGGCCTCAGTTGTGGGGTTTTACATCTATACAACTTATAAATCAAATAACACTTCAAAGAGTCCTCCCGTTGTGGGTTCTCACATCTATCACAACTTATAAATCCCAATAACACTTCAAAAAAATCCTCGTGTGGTTCCCACATCTATCACAACTTATAATCAAATAACACTTCAAAGAATCCTCAGTTGTATTCTACATCCATCACAATTTTAAATCAAATACACTTCAAAAACCTCAGTTGTGCCTATACAACTTATAAATCAAATAACACTTTAAAGACCTCATTTGGGGTTTTCAACTATCACAACATAAATCAAATAACATTAGTTCAGCTTCTCTACGCTCAAGTTTTCAAAACTAGTCTTCTCCGCTCAAGATTTTGGCTTCCGTTCCGCTGTCTGTTCTAACTATTCTCTCTCTTACCGCTCACTAAAAAAAAATCTGTCCGTCCTCCCAACTCTAAGTAACTGTCCTACTGCCCAAACCAAAGCTCCAATTGTCTCTTCTCTGGTTAAGATCCCTGATTTAGAGTCTCCCTTCACCCCGGCTAGAACCTATTTCATATTAACCTCTACTGGCCGCAAGTTGGGGACTGATAAACACATTTATTTACTACTAACCCATCAAGGAGCCAATACAATAAGGGTGTTCTTTTCTTTGTTACCCCCATAGCCAGTTAGCATAACAGTGAAACTGTTACAAGTACCCCCGCTTGGAATGGCTGTTGAAATCTCCAACTATTATCCAGTTTTCTGTGTTTGTTGTATGTTTTTAAGTGGATAAATTTGTTTGGTGGTGAATATATGTTTCAAATTGTGATTTCTTGTCGTTGGTTCTTGGCAGATGGTTATCGCTTCTGTATCGGTTGATTGGGAGGTGCGTTTCCCAGGCTGAGAACCTTTTTTTGACGGCCGTCATGACTCCCCTGGTGGTCTTCCCCGTCTTGCCTGAAGATTTCGTAGCCCCTAATGAGAATCTGTGGGGCTGGTAAAATGTGTTTCTGGATGCAGACACATCGATGGGTGCTCCTTCAGAAGTTTTGCAGCTCTATTTTTTGTTTCTAAGCCTTCCGTTTCCACTGCATTATTTTCAAATCTTGACCGTGTGTTTACTCTCGTCTTCTCTGGCTGGTCTGAGAGTGTGAGGAATTGTGTTTGCTGTTGTGTTTGGAGAATGGGGTTCCGGTGTTGAGCCTGCCTGGTTTCGACCTGTGAATATGACGCCGTACCGGAGTAGTGTTGGTTGCATAGCTTCGGTTGTAGTGCGTAGATGCGTTTTTTATTCCCGTACCGCTTGGGCATGCATCTTCCGACTTCGACGGCTGAGGTTTCATTTCTGGGATCCTCCTACCATAGGCAGATTGCCTTTCTCGGCATAAGGGCTCTGCCTACCCCGGACCGCCGTATTTAACATAGCGAATGCGGCGTGTCGGTAGCGATCGCAATTCTGATCGGTCACCATCGTACTTCTGAGTCGCTTAACTACACCACAAAACATATCCATGAATAACACAATATATCCTGCGTCCAAATGAATGAAAAGTAGTAATCCAGGCCACGGAAGCAAGATGAAGTGATCCAAATTTATTGCTGACGCTAACCGATACGTTCGCTCAGCGCCATTTGTAAACCGGAAGTCAATTTACTCACTAATGTTTGTCCCATCTAACTTCTCTGGCTCGAGGCGTG
>JADZMA010000530.1:0-33532 GCA_020796225.1 Arion vulgaris | reverse complement strand
CTTCGGAGATAACCCTTCAAAGACGTTGCAACTTTCTCCCTAAATTTATTTATTTTGCCACATTCTAATGCTGAAGTAGAACGATTATTTAGCAGCATGAATATCATGAAAAATAAAATGAAAAACAAAATGAAGCTGTCCATGCTTTCAGCAATTCTTGCAGTAAAATATGGATTAATGAGGCAAAATAAATGCTGCAAAAACACTAGATACCTAAAGATCTCCACCGCCAAGATTGGAACAATTAACTCATATAACCAAACTTTAGAAGCATGATTGGCTTCTCAAATTACGATGAAATACTATTCAGTATGAGTAATACAACACAATCAGTACGTAAAATATGTTTTTGAAATTATTTTCTGGCATTAAAAAAATATTCTAGCATTTTCCCCCTAAAATCTAATTAAAAGCAAGTTACATTTATCAACCCTGCTTGGCTCATATGGCAGATAGTCCAGGAAGTAGTAGTGGATTTCATATGACCCAACAAGTAGCATGACAATGGGGTGCCCCCCAGTGTGAGCTAATGCACTGCGCTGGCTAGAGTCATATTATGTGCATTCTGAATGATTGATTGACTATGATCCGAAAGGTGCAGGTTGGTTCGGTGCGCAGGCTATGGACTGAATCCACTCTGGCATCAACAATTTGCAGAATCACGCACCTCTTCGTTCCGGGGCACACGGGTGTCGCTGACAATGAGAGAGCAGCCAGGCTGGCTGGCTCTGCTACCATATCAGAGGGCCAGCCAATGGATGGAGCTGATATTTTGAACGCCCTCATAAGTGTAGTTTGCAAAGATGATTTTCCATTTAAACCCAATCAACGTCAACTGCTAGTTGCAGAAGATGGGTTTTGAAGGTCAGGAGTAACAGAAAGAACAGCTGTAGGTATGAGTAGGCCTGATCAATCAAGAATCGAACTAGTGTACGGTCAGTCGTGGACGCTGTTGGGGATATTAGAGGAGATCAGACACCTGTGGATATGTCCCTGTAGACAAATAGTAAATACTAAAAATAGCAAGCCAAAACCATGTTTTTCCGAAAAATGTGTGTCTTGCCCACCAATAAACATTAGAACAGACCTACACTGACTTAAGTATTATTTTCCCAGAATATTTCATGAAATGTTTTCTGATGTTAGTAAATATGTCTAGATTCTGTTAACATATTAGACAATTCATATTCATCTTGAAGACAGTATATGTTTGTGAAGCAAGCTTGTATGTCACCACTAACCGTCAAACCACATGGTCCAATAACTAAATCTTCTCCAACTATATTTCTGCCTATTCAGTTTCAGTTTTGAGATTCAGTTGGAACATACATTTTTCGGACATGTCGCCGATGCTCAGTCTCCTTCATATCTCAACAGCATCAGCGACTGGCCATACCAATTCTATTTTGATTGATGACAGAAACTAACCTTACCTGTTATCGTTCTTTTCTTGCCCACCAATCTTCAAGCCAGTTCTCTTTCAATCTGGTAGTTGACGTGGATTGGTTTAGATGAAGGTCTCTGTCGCTCTATGAGGGCGTTCTGATGTCAACTCTGTCCATTGGCTGGCCTCTGATATAGTAGCCCAGAAACCAGCCAATCTGTCTGCTCTCTCGTACTCATGACTTCACCAGGTGTACTTGGAACAGACAAGTGTAATTCTGCAAATTGTTGACGCCTGCAGTGATTCAGTCCATTGCCCACCGCTGCAAGCAGCCTCCACAGCTGGATCATACTCAATGAGTCACTCAGAATGCATGAGTGTAGTTTTGTGACTCTAGCCAGTAATCATTGGTCTGCCAGATGCCTCCATTGTCATGCTGCTTGTTGTCATACTAAAATGCCACTGAAAATACCATCCAGCCATTCTGCCACATGAGCTTGCAGAGAAGGCCCATACGAACTTTCATGACGAACTGCCGATCCATCCGTATAAATCCACCTTGTCGTCTGCATTACGATTTTCATCGATAATGGCTTTGACGATGAAAACTGCAATGCCTACTCATCACTATCATACATTGTCAAGAAAGTATTGTTTCACGTACATATTCCCACAGCCGTCTATCTTTTTATCAAGATATTCACAACTGCGCACCACCAAAAACAGTTACATTTTTAATAGAATGATATTGTTGTGTGTTTACTTTTACATCGTTCAATAGATATTGTCTTGCATAACCTCATAAATATGTCAACAGAGGAAACAAGAAAAAATAAAATGTTACAAATCTCAACCAGTTGGAAGAGATCTTAAAATATAACTAGAGAGAGAGGTCTATTTCTATCGGGCATGTTTCTAATTCGTGTTTTTGTTTGCACCATTACTTACCACTCAACTGTTTTGTTTTTTTCCACATGAAAGCCAAAACAATCTTGACTAGATTCCCGAAATCTACTACCTGCATGTTGAAGTTGAAATATTATACTTCTATGTGTACAATATAACATTATATCAACAAAATTTAATACTATGATTATCAAATTTTAATATTTCTGTTCTTATCACTATATTTATTAGAGGCTGGCACTCCAATATACGTCCCAGGAATTATCATTGTGAGGAAAAATTGAAATGAGCCTAATATAGAGAGAAACAGATCTGTTGTATGAGCTGTGCCAGGTTTATGACCATCACATGAATTATTATGTTTTGCTGGTTGCTAGTTCTCCCGGAGCGACATCACAATCACAACGGACATGTTCACACATGAACTGTCCTCAAGTGCATGCATCTCAGTAGTGCAACGCCACACGTATTGCCATATCGTCTCTCATTGCTATACAGACTGCAGGCGTACATAAGTATAATTACATTTCAATCACGTGGTCAGTAGTCTTGATTCTGTTTGCACCTTACATGAAACAGCTTCAGTATTTATGATAGCAGCCTTCATGTGTTCATATATCATCACTTTCTTATGTTCACGAGCTTGTCATTTGACTTGGATGATGTGATCAATAGTATAGAGTAATTGTGTGCGATGTCTTTACATGGTAATTTTATTACTATATAGAACTGTCTGGTAGAGTCAATCACATGTGTCACATAGATCAAATAATCAATCTGATAACAATTTTGCCTATTCAGTTTAAGATCTTGCTGATTGTCCAGACTGCGAGTCCATACACAGCCAGGAAAAGACACCGATCCACTGATTAGTAAGAACATCATTATTAGATCAGTGGCTACCGTCAGTCTAAATACATATGGAATACCATTCTTGCTTGTGAATAATGTTAGCATTAAGAATGACGTTTATCAAAATTGTCGCCGTGATATTTGAAATCTTGTACCATTTATATGTCTTGTCAAACATCCTGCTGAAGGAAGTAGCTAGGTAGCCATATAGTGATCTTCCAAAATAAGGACACTTCTTCTAAAAGTCCGAAAAAAATGAGGATGTATAACTCTAAGATATATATATAATGGGCTGGAAGTGGAATAACTGTCGCTGGAATATCGAGCGACACAACTGAATATCGACATTTAACCAGAAACATGACATGACTATCCAAGAAAGGAATGGATTAGAAGAGAGATTTATAAAGACAGCCAAACAAGAAGGACAGTTAGTACTAGGCGATGTAAGGATAATACAACAGTTACATTATGTACGAACAATGGTAACATGTATACATTGATGCTATATGTATGTCAGAGAACCATTGTAGAGATGGCGTCAATAGTGGCAGAATAATAAACATACGATACCTAAATAACTGAGCACAGTGACATTCGTCTGAAGTGTATATTATGTGGAGTACAGAACACCAGGCATATGATAACCGAGGAAGCATCTAGCGGGAGACGCGGTCTCGAACGTTCACTTCTCAATATGAATCTTGGGGTCGTTTCTGTGGTCGGATACGATCTCAAACGTTGCGCATACTCGGTTGAAGTCACTCCTAGAAGGGCTCTGCCCTGCTCGAGACGCATATGCTCGAACGATTGTTTTAAAATTCCTTTCAGTCTTTCCAAGTCTACCATAATATACACAACTAGCATCGTAGTACTGGGTCGTTATCAATGACACCCTCTTAACGGACGTTCTAGTCGAAGGTATAGTGACCACGCTATGCCGGCCCAGCCAAACATCCCCATCCGTCAGCCCATTTCCCTGCATGAGGTATCTACCATCTGCATTGTAAACAATGCGATAGATCTGATACCACTAATATAACAACATGGCCTTCCTCCTTCTGAAGCCTCTCAACAAAACCGTCATCCTATTTATAAATTTCTAATCTTTATATATGTATATATATATATATTTATATATATATATATATCTATCTACTCGTGTTCATTTTACACGTAAGACTTCTAAACAGGATTTCTATTGTTACGGATCTGCCGCTTTGTGTACAAAGTGTTTCCCATGTTGAGTCACAATCCCATGTCGGTCTTCTTTTCCCCCGCTATCCATCAGGTAGCTGTCCTATAGTTCGTTCCAAGATTCGTAGTATTAATTGTTGCAGGCACTCACGACCTAACGAGTTCATGTTTAACTAATTGTTGCTTTAAAGCTTAGTTAATGCAAAAAGCATGTTTTGTTAGTTTTACATACTTTAACAAAATAATAATAAAAGTTTAGGAAGATTACCATTAATACACAAAATAATTGTGAATGTTTGAAGAAAGGTGTATTCCTATTATGTGCATAAAAGAAATAAATGTATTGTGAACAAATGATGCCTTCCACCCTATAAATGAAAATATATGTTGTGTACATACGCCAATGACACAGTCGATAGGATATATTCTGAACTGATTAACAATTCCACAGAATTCCCGATTTTGACTTGCACTGGGTGCATGTGAAACACAGAGTAATCGATTTGACAATCGTATATAAAAACTGAAACAAGTACACCAAATCAACATCACTGTTATTTTAGTGGTAACATATAGTAGCAATCTTACAGTACTAAAGGTTTTGGGTGAATAAAAAAATACTTTAGGAAGGTCGTCACTGTTACCTATAGAAAAATACAAAAATCAATCGCCTTTCAGTCAAGTGGATGATTTTATATCGATCGACCAGGAATGTTCACGAATTTGGAACAGACTATAGACAATGTTCCTAATGTCATGACACACATGCCAATTCTCCTTCCATTTTTTGTGTGATTATCTTTAACGATGAACAATTTGTTCATTTAAAAGCTATTCATTTAGGGATACCATATTTTGATGTTCCAAATGGACAATTATCTTCGATAAATTCACATATTTGTGCTCCATGTATATCAAAGTTTAAGGGTTCCATGGATATGTTTTTTGATAAACACAATCTTTTTAGAATCTTTCTTTGCATCAAATGTCCGTAAAGTGCGCAGGGTTCAGATTCAACCTCATGGTTACTTCTCTAATATGGATGCCTCTGTCCATTTAGTTCGGTCATTTTTACTCAGGGGCTAGCATTTGTTCGCAGACGGCTCGTACACTGCTGTTTTACCAGCTCAGAGCAAATTGTAGCGTTCTTTTTCGGTCAGGAGATGAGTGCATTTGTTCGTAATTTTGAGACCTACTTTCCCTTTTAGCACTGCTACCACTACAATCGCTCTCCTTCGATCCCATTGTACCCGTTTGGCCAGATCGGAACCAGAGTCTGTACCAGAATCACCACGTGGGGTGGGGCACTGGAGTCTTGATTTGTGCCGAACCACTAATCCTGGCGCAGCCATACTGTGACCCCCGTTGGTTTCAGAACTTCTAGTTAAACATTATTCTCCTGATGAGCATGATTTTAACAGTGGCGGCTCGTGACCACTTTTCTTGAGTAGGGCCAGACACAATTTTCCAGAAAAATCATAGTATTTGGATTATTCACTATTATTTGTCTGTTGTGGAGATTATTCCCCTTTCGAGAAAAAGAGACAAATGCTTCATGTTCTGCAACAGTTTAATGTAAAGGGTTGGATATTCATCATCATCATCATCAAATAACTTGTTCTGAGCAGAACTTTGTCACCTCAACAGTACTCGGAATTTCTCTCTCTCATAGGTCAGATGTCCTGCCTCTGCAGCCATCATGTTCAAACCATCAACAATTCATCCCAAATTCATCTTCTCTGTAGTTCCTCCTTTCCGCTTCTACTTTTTTGCCTCTCTCCCATGCAGTTCTCTCAGCATCCATGTCTCCAATATATCAAAATATCTCAATTCTCTATTTCCCATCCTTGCATCAGCCCTTTCTCTCCTGACACCGAGTTCCTTCTGCATAGATGCTTTCTCTCTCCGTTCTGTAGCATCCAGCCAGCTTTCTCTGACACCAGGTTCCTTCTGCATAGATTGCTTGCTCTCCAGTTCTGTAGCATCAGCCAGCTTTCTCTGACACCGAGTTCCTTCTGCATAGATTAACTTACTCTCCGTTCTGTAGCATCAGCCAGCTTTCTCTGACACCGAGTTCCTTCTGCATAGATTCATGCTCTTCGTTCTGTAGCATCGCCAGCTCTCTGACGCAAGTTCCTTCTGCGTAGGTCATCGCTCTCTGTTTCTATCCATGACACAGAGGGGACTCCTCTGCAACATATATTCTCTCTCTCTCGATCGTTCTTTTTTTCAGCCCATTTTTATCATTCTTATTGTGATATATAAACAGCCTTTCCCAAGAACGTTGTTTGCAACATCTTCCAGTATCATTTGGAGCTCTAGTGCTTGTCCTTCGGCGAGTGTCCGATTTCAACCAGTGTTTACTAGGCTCGTTCTCCGTCTGATCAACTTGCAAGTCAGCAGGTTACTTTATTCTCTTACTAGGACAATTGGGCGGCCTACAGGATCAGAAACGCTCATGGCGGCAGCATGGGCCAGGTTAACGAAGGGCGCGCTAGCAAGACCCTGCCCCCTACCTCCACGTGGTGACCCTGGGAACAGACTTTGGTTCCGGTCACAGCCAGATGGGGCGGGATCAGGAAGAACTATGGTAGTGAGTAGCAGTACAAGTACGAATAAAATGCACGAATCTGGCCGACGTCAATCAAATATTGCTGAAGATCTCAGACGAAGAAACAGCAGCAGACCGTTTCTGACATAGCCCCACTCCCCGGAGTAAGGGCTGAACAGAAATCACCATCTCCGGACATGAGACTCATACACAAACTCGACGTATAGCCAAGGTCCTACAAAATTACCAGTTTCTCTGCCGATGAAACATGAAAAGGATGAGAGGTGCATCGGTGACGAAACGCGTGCCCCACGCAGGGCAAGCTCGAAGAGCCCTGGGGAGGGCAAACAATGCCAGCTCGTGGGCAGAATAAATGTCAGAACGTAACGAATAAATATACCACTCGTGTTGGGTACGGTGAAGATTGCAGATGACTCCGCATCGGTGGCCCTGGGTACAGATACATGTACCTGAGCATGGTTTTGCAGAGCGCCAAAACAAGAGTTGCGTTTTGGTATTATAACGAACTGCCCCTGGAAGCCATGCAGTGCTGTTGCGATAACAATTAACATCCCGGAAGAACTGGGTGGGTGATGCCTGGAACTGCCAGCCAGAGATAACCGGGCCAGGGCTGCTGTGCAGTCACAGCTAACATCCCCGGAAGAACTGGGGGCGGAGTAGTGGTGGCGAGCGCAAAATCCTCAGTTGCGTTGCTGGCGCAGACTGAAACAACCTCTTTCTTTTTTGTTTCCCTGCCCCAGGACGGTGTCTTCCGGGTTAACTGCATTGCAGACAGCGGCGTCAGAAAAGGCTGAGAATGTCCTCGGATCAAACTCAAAATGAACGGTAAAGAAAGGTCGGCAATGTAAAGATAGGCAGGCTGTCCGGGTCGAACAATGGCGAATACGATGTTTTCACTGTGTTTTATGCGAGTAGACGCTTTGTCGATGTTTAACTTATACTCCCCGAGAAATGTTTCTAATCCGGAACAACCTCCTATGATCGAAATGGCATCAGCGTAACTCACTGTCTTGGCGTAGTTCACAAAAAGCCCAAATATACAGCAAAGCTGATCAGGCGTAGATCCGAGCCGTGGTCGGCCGCAGAAAGGATCGTACCTAGGGAAAGTTCACCCTAGTAAATCAAAGCTGGCTGAAACCGGACGGCGGAGCCACAGTCACATGGCGGCCAATCGGCGACGTAGATCACCCGTTCTTGTCGATGGACAATTGCCAGCACAATAAGAATGATAAAATTGGCCGCAAGAGCGTTCGCAAAGAGAGAGAGACGACCTACCACTCTGGCTGTTGAGTATCATCTGCCCAGGTTGTCTGGTCTTTTGTGGACTTCGCAGTTTTCATCCGTCCCAGTTTTGTATACAAAGGTTCCTCCGCTAACCTTTTGTTTCCAATCTAATTACAAGACAGTGGTAATTCCCTGCCACAGGCAGCGCAATTCGTTCAAGCCTCTGCTGGGCTTCCTCAGTTTTCTGCACCCAGGTGGTTCGCTCCACCCTAACGCCTGCCACACCTTTATTGCTATACCATCCTGTGGGTACCGTCACCTGCGTTAGGTTCACCGTATATCGTCCGCATGCGTACTCCTCTGCCTTGGTGCCTTGTACCATTTCCCGTAATTCTCATAAGTACTCATTTACCATGCTCTGAGCTGTCCGGACACGAGGGCTCAACTCCAGGCCCCCACCTCAGGCTCGAGTTTCGCCTGTGTGTGGGCCACGTGCCCAACTCATCTCGGTCCAATTTTGCTCCTCATGAGCCCACGTCTCTTCTCTGGATGCCTCCTCATCCTCTGGCTATCCGCTCAGATTTTCCATCGGCCGGGAGGATGTGCAATAAAATGCGTCCTCTGGGATTCCGTTCGTCTATATTTGAGAGCGGATTTTATCAACGTGACCACGTCACAACATAGTCTACCCATACCAGAGTAGCTCTCCTCGATCCCTACCCGCTTAGTCAGACAGGAACTAATGCGTATTACCAGGGTCACCATGTGAGTGGGGTGAGATCTTGATTATTGCTAGCTCACCAATCCTGGCGCGACGTTGTCCCTATGTGTGGCCCCTTACATATTCAAAAGCACACATGTAACACTGCTTCTTCATCAAATGTCATTCCCACATCCACACGTTTATTATTAAACTCCGTATATCAAACGGCAACAACGTATGCGATTAATTAATTCATTATGCAAAACACGCTGACAACGTATATTTTGAGTCCATGCGCCTGTTAGAAAAAAAGGGGCATTCATAAAATGTAAAGCATATTTACAATCACATTATTTTCTGTCAAATCTCAAAAGTATATTTTATTTTAATTTTAAACATGATTTTCAAAAAGCCGCACAAATGTGTCATCATTTTTGTTGAAAATTAATTACTAAATCACATTTTCACAAAAATATAATTTGAAATGTGCCTGTAGCTGCAAAATTATATGTAGGATGTTCACCTCAAATTTCATGTATCTATCTTTAAATATTGAATTACTAACTCAGGATTTCCGACACAAAAAATGGAAAAAATGATTTTGAAAGGGTCAATTTTAAACTTAGATTCAGAAGAAAAAAGGTTGGAACTGGGCGTTTTCTTATTAATGTTGTAATATAATACATAAACAAACAACATTATTTTATATATAATCGATAGTATGAGTTTCTACTTTATGAACTAAACACTTTGAAAAATCGATGTTTTTGGCTAAACTAAAATTTTCTAGTCAAACGTAAATAGTTAAGATTCTTCAATTTTTTCCACATAATGGTAAATAACCAGATAATCTGACGTATTTGAAAAGACGGACGCTCAAATATTCTTAAATATATTCTGTTTCTTATTACTGCTTCCTATTTCGGGTTGGTTTTACCTACAGCTTCAGACAGAAATGTGACATTCGCCAGAAAGCCCTACCAATATCTGCATCGTCACTAAAACAAGTAAAAAATTTCACACATACCTGGGGATTTTTCAGCAAACGAATAACTAATGAAATTCAACACCGATGCAAAAGCAAATCAAATATTAGAACAAATGACGCCAATTTTTAAGATGCAAACATGTGCCATATGAACACAAAAAAGAGCAATGTTCAACACATCGTTCTCCCACATTAAGTTACCAGTGCTTAAACATGGTCACTGACAAAATAATAGAAGAAAACTAGTCGACAGAGATCAAGTGTCTACACTTGAAGAATGCTGTGTGTAACAAGAAGAGAGATCATGAAATGAAGACATCAGAAAGAGTAAGTGCAACGTCAGTACTAGACTTTAAATCAGAAAGGCAACAAATTAAATGGCTCGACAGCCTGACGGATTACCAACAGACGGTGCCCTCAAAGAGCAATGCTGCTCCCGTGCAATGGGCAGCGCCGGATTAGCCTATTAGCAGTAACCGATCACTGCGGGCCCCTTGCCTTCTGAGTTGCGCCTATGTGACAGATGAAAATGGAAAAAATAACCAGATGTTATATCAAAAAACACTACAAGCTGTCTGAATTTTTGATAATAAGTATTAATGGTGTTGCGCAGATCAGCGAAAATCGAAGCCGAGAAAATACAGAAATTAAAGCATCGCTGCTTAGTAGATAGAAAGCAGTGCTATAGTCATCATCATTACAATACTACCATTAAGATCATATCTTCACGGTTGTACATTTTCACAAGACAAACTGAAATCAGATGTACATGAGTCACTCCCCCAATTTAGCCATATCGTCTTTAGAATAAAAGAGAGAGAGGCGAAAGCACAGCACATGCTTCTAATGTAGCAACATCATCCACAAGCCAAAAAACACAACGAAAGTAAATTAATACTCCAACGATATTGATGAATGGCCAAACAACCCCAATCGGGTATTGGATTGAAAGAAAATGTGAAGTGCAACATATGAACAGTGATTTTATGTCTTGAAAAAACCACAAAAAACCTGCGATAAAGAAACAATTCACAATTTTTGTCAATCGTTTTCCACATACACGCATACATAACAAACAAAACTCACGTGAAGAAGGATTGGTTATGTTATGCAGAAACAAGGACAACTGTTCTGTTTTGTTAGCAAAGTTATTGATTCAAACTGCTGCATAGGTATTAATTGTATTTGGAATACTCCAGCAGTTCGTCTATTACAGCAAAAGAGATCTTGAAAAGAACTCCAAATATTGTCAGCTCTTACCAAGAGGATTTGGAAGAAAGTCTAGGCGACAGACATGCAGTTCTTTGAACTCTATCAAAAATAATCATGCTGCTGCAATTAGCAATGAAAAGCATGAGGCTCTTGAACTGCAATTTTATAAACATAATGGAAAATTTATTAAGTCGTGTTTCCCAAATGTAGAAATAGTCTTACGAATTTATTTGTCTTTATTGATTCCTAACTGCAGCGGAGAACGTTTCTTTTTCCAACATTAAAGTGTATAAAAAAGTGAGTTAAAACATGATAAGGACAAGATCGTCTAAATAACCTCACCTTAGCCAGACATTGAATGTAATTTACTTGAGAAAATTGATTTCTCTAATTTATCTCTAAATTTGCTCTCACATTAAATCAGAACAAGTTTGTTTGTAAAAGTTGTATTTTATTTTATTATCATACAAAACCTAAGGCCCGCGCTAAAATTTGCTACAGGCCCGCATATTCAATCCGGCACTGACAATGGGTACAAAAGCAAATGCCAGCCACACAGATGGACCTCAGAGATAACAGAGGCGACAAAGAGCTATTTGACACTACAGAGCGTTTAATCTCTTCTTAATCAGAAGATGGTAGTAATTGGCTCGTGCTATAAAGAGTCAGTGGATGTTGCATATGTGCTTACGATCTTGGATTAAGTACATCATTTAATATGCTAATAATTGCACGGTAGGTTGAAACCACATTTGGTATGCTAATTGCACGGGTGAGTTCCGAAACCACGATACACCTGTAAACATGTTGAATGTATTGCAATCTCTTTGTAACACATATTCCAAAAACAATGTCTAGCCTCAACTAGCGCAGAAAGTATGGATGAGCCGATATTATGAATGCGGTGCGTGCTCATTAAAATGATATGGACAGATCTCAGACACTGAAATAGGTAATTTAAGAATCCCGGAGTTAAGTTTGGACATGCCAGACTTGGCGTCGTCTTCGTAATAGAGAGCAGATATGCTAATCAACTTCTCATGGGTACGGTGACCAGTGGACTTTAGGATGGCTGCAACCAGGAAGTTGTGTAGCCTTACACAGAAGTGGGAGGGGCATGTGGCAGAGATTGTCCCTTGTGTATTTATTGCTGTATCTATATCATTAATGTTACTCAGTATACATATTGATATTTATTATCTATGAAACTGAGATATAAAGATGAACATTTAATTACAATTAAATGTAATACAAGCGTGTTCGACATATAGTTGTATTTGGTTACAGAAACCAACCAGTAAACTAACAAAGTGCAAGAAATTGTCATTAGTACAGGTTGAAATTAAGCAGCAACAGTAGAAGTAGCGCGAAAAAGCATGCGAAAGGATGTGCCACGATGGACAAAGTGGACTGTAAGGTCAACTCTTCTAATGTAAACGCGGTTAAGTCTTTACCTTACGTTCTCATTGTTTGATGGGTTCAAATAATAATAACGTGGTTATTTTCTCTAGAAATACTTTGGATTGTTACCTCAGTTTTGGTACAACACTCACGAGGACGTGTCATTTATGTAAAGGGATTGACTAAACCGCTACGGAAAAACCTGAGTAAATGAAAGACTCTTGGTAGTGGAAGTATGAATTAAAGGAAAAAAGCATTTACTTATTACAAATCAAACAAGAATTTCAGTTTCTATAGAGTTAACAAAAATGTTAGCTATAAATTTATCATGAAAAAAACAGCCTAAACAATTTAAAATAATAAAATATTTCACTGTTCGGACTAAACTGAAATAAAATGGAAAAGAGAATACATTGGATAATGTGACATAGACAGTACCTACTACACATACACATGCATACACGCACAAACAAAGCCTCGCACTTAGTCACACAAAGTACCAGGATTTAAAAGCATTTTCTTCTCTCTTCTCTTTTCTCGTACACCCGCTGTTAATTCAGGAAAGTCAATGACATACAGTATTGCGCTTCTGACCCCAATTTTGCGTAGGACCTGTACCATTTGTGGTGTCCCTCAGCCATACGGACAGTCTCTACGATTTCAGAGGTGCAGGCTTAGATCAGCCTTCAAGTGTGATCATTCTGGGAAATCTGTTGTCTTGCCTTTTTCGGACAAAAATTAGTTAGTGAAATGCGACTGTCGGATTTCCTGCCCTTAGTGAGGTGTTCCGTACGCAGCGTAAAGATAAGCTTACTCTTTAGCGTCTTTTAGTGCCGTAAATTTGAGCTTGGATCTACATCAAAGAGCATTAGCTTACTTTGTGCTGACTGGGATGTCGCTCTCGGTTTGAGCATTCTCGACCCTTCTTGGGCTGGTACTGGAACTGTCACCTTTCTTGCATTCATTGCTTTTTTACGATCATTTTTCGACGTGTATTTGGGCTTTATGATCTTCGACAAGAGTATGTCAACAATACGCGCTCTTTTTCAGACTTCTGAAGTCGTTCCCGGATTAGGAACATTCTCAGTCATTGGAGACGCATGTTCTTGTCATACAAGCGATCATATTTTGGCGGTATGCAGATCTTTATATGATCTGGGCCATGGTGTTTGGACGTCATCTTACTCACTGTGTGGGATGATCGGCGTCGAAAAGTATCGATAACCAGCCAATGTTCTGGGTTGTACAAGTCAAGTCTTTGCATTATCGGCCTTACTTTTTCTATCCATGGTGAGTTGTTCTGCGTAGGTATTCTCAGCCGTTTCTAGACACAATGTCAGCACTTGGCAATTTAGCAGAGTTTACTCTGCATTTTCCCTTTTCACGTAAACACTGGACTGGGCTGAGCACGAATATTCTAGAGGTCGTTCCAATCGACGCTAGCAACGCAACTGGTGCGGCGCAGCATCACCCACCTCTCTGTTCTTCCGGGATGTGCAACCAGTACCTGCCCGATTTGTTGTCACATAGGCCAGTTTCGTTATGCCTGCAAAACGCAGCTTTGGATTTGCGCTTAGCACATACCCACCTCATTATCAGTGCCTTTGCGTTTTGCCTCTCCGGTCATCCAGCCAGTCCTGATTTTCCGGGATGTTAATTGCGTGAACAGTAATGCCCTGCCGGCTGGACTGTCACAAGGAGGGAAGTTTTGTAGAGCGCTAGAACGTAACTGGAATCTGCGCTCGGCCTTTCCGCAATATATTAATCCGCGGCCTCATATGCGGAGTTTATCGCAATCTTTCCTTGTGCCGTCACCTGATGTACCACATTTACCGTGCACCAGTGCCCCGGCACACTGCTCCTTTCGCGCTCATGGCTCGAGTTTCATTCCGTTCAGGATACACCTCCTCATCCGCCGCATGCAGCCTTTCCATCTGCCGAGGAGGCTGATACGACCAACATGTTCACACATGGCGGTTTTTCTTATACCACCGTGTCTCAGGGACTGCTCCGACATAGCACGACTCGTGCGCACGCATGTGCTCGAGTTTTTGCTTTGTGTAGGGTCTGTTTTTCTGTTTAGAGTGTACCTTTAACGCGCTACGCCAGCCTCCATCTGCCGAGGCTGATACTACCAACGTGTTCTACATCTGCCGTTCATTTATCGAAAAGTAGACTGCAATAAAACTTCAGTAAATATGGCGAAACACGTACAAAAAAAATTACTATGGTTTACAAAATACAGAGCAATTAATCGATAAACAGCAGTATTTTCGTAAAAGGCCTTTATCAAGCAAACGATACAGCAGGGTGGTGAATTTCAAGGAACACTACAAATGGACGTTAAAAACATTCAAAAGTATATAATGAAAATCTGAATAAAAGCGAATAACTTGAAAATAAGTGCAACACAAAACTAGAGTGGAAAGAAGAGAAGCAATAAATAATAAGGTGAAATATAACTTATAGCAGAAGAAAATGCACAAATACACATATACAGACCACAAGGCAGCGAGATGAAAGTACTAAGAAGCGCCAGAATTGTAATGCGTTGGGTCAATAGGTCGCAGGTACCATACAACGAAATAAACCGGTTCTCAGAGCAAATCATTACGATCATCAGAGGAACATGATCCGGATGGCTGTGACCTGACATCACCTGCCAAGCTCCTGAATAGCCAATAATCACTGAAATGGAAGAGTAGCTACATGGGTCACAGAACATTGGCTATCTGCTATCATACTAGACCTCTTACCGGTCTGCAAATGTCCTAGGCCTTGTTGCTGCTTGCAGTGATAACAGATAATATTACAGGGACTCGCCGTGAAACTGTTTTCAATAACAGACGTGGCTTTTTGGAAAGACACAGTGCGGGTCTGTATTACATAAGCTGCACGTGTTACAGCGCTGACAGCCATGGATGGTGCCAAAGTGGCACTCTGGATATTGGAAGCTTAGGCGACTCTGAACCAACATATCGCCAAGACATCTGTCCCTTCTGTATACAAAAGGATAGCGTTGGAGAGACAGAACGTGTCTCAGAATAAGACTAGAATGGAGAGAGATGACGGAATAAGACTTTCTTCACAGGAGACTAGGAGGGTGGAAGGTTAAAGATAAGTTTCACCCTGTCAGAATTGAAGTTCTATGCTCAGTTATTTATATGTCCTCCCACAGCTATTTCAGGAATATCTTTTATAGACCTAAAAATGCTTTCACAATGCAGTGAGAACAGGTCGGGTGATTATACCTCCTGTCACTTTCCCTTTCTGATCTTCTGGAAAGTCCCAATCTTTTTGTCTATCACTTATAGCTGCTTGTTTGCTGCCAATATAGTTCTAGACAGCTCTTAGACCTTGCTTTGCTGTCGATGGTTAAGCTCTCTCTAATGTGCAGCAAGTTCTTGATGGTGTGCATTTTCGAACCTTGTGGTGTAGTCTATAAACTGCAAAGTATAGATCTGCTTTTTACTTCTATTAAGTATTTCTCTTGTGTTCTTAGGATATATATAGCGTTGCTAATTGCCCTTGTCTTCATAAATCTACACTGTTCTCTGGTCGTATTCTCATCCCTTCTCATCATTATCCTCATTATTATCTTTGTCATATCATATAAAACTGATAGTGCAGTTATCTTCATTCATTCACTGCACTCTTGATTTGCTAAATCCAAGCAATAAATATGGACTTTAGTAGATCTTTACAGAGAATATAACCAATGTCACATATGTCGTTTAAAAGTTTTGTTATCTTCTGTTCCTAGATTTTGAGCTTGAATTTCTTCCGCCTGTTGTGTTATCTGGACCTGGAAACTTTCCGCTCTTAGTGTGTTTATAGCATCTTCAGCAGCTGCAAGTATTAGTGGTCACTTATGTGCTTGTATATTAGTTCTTCTCTGTCTCATCGTGATGTTTTCCAATATATTAAATCACCTTCCATACAGCCTGCTCCACAACTCCACAAAGCAGGCAAATCATATAACTATAGTTCTAAAATGCCACACAACATCAGAATGACTCAGAAACATTACACAAGATGGCAAGGCTGAGCAAAGACTTAAAAATAAGTATTCAAGAAAACTTCAGAAAGACTAGCAGACGGTATTAACACTGGAAATTCGAACATGCGGCTGTCGTTACCGTTAACAGCCTGCCTATAACCAGCATGCAGCTGTCGCTGCTGTGCATAGCTGACACTGCACCCTGTAACGGCATGCAGTATTGTACTGTCTGTAACAACATCGCCTGCCAACGACATGCGGCTGTCGCTGCTGTCATCAACAACGTACCACTATAACGCGCGCCGCGGCACCGTACATGCTGCGGCAGCATGCCTGTAACGGCGTACAGCTGTCGCTGCTGTCTGTGGCTTCAGCATGCTATAACATAACGTACAGCTGTCGCGCTGCTATGCGGCTCTTTTGTACCTATAACAACCATGCAGCTGTCGCTACTGTCTGGCAACAACATGCCTGCATAACAACATGCAGCTATCGCTACTGTCGCAACAACATGCTATAACAACTGTGCCTATAACAATAGGAGACTCAATTTCTTCCACTTCTGTTGCTTATCCTGCTACTTGATACAAAGTTCTTTTGGTCGAAACATTGCTATATATTGTTTTGTGCTGCAAAACTATATTACTTGGTTTTAAGTGTTTCATGCTGCCTTGCCCTGCGTGTTCGTGCCGCTGGATTCAGGTGACAAACCTAATGGGTTGCGGGTTCAATTCAGCAGCTGTTGAAAAAGTCTGGAGTTCTGGATGCACAGTGTTCGTGGCACCGGAACCGGAGTTACGATGTCCATGGCACCAGGCCGAAGAGCTGAAAGCTCAAGTGCTTCTGAATCGGTTAAAAAAGGCGTTTCACATGACTATACCTGTCTTCAGCTTAAGTGTTATTTATGTCTTCTTCCTTCTTGGCGATCTCACAAGTCATGCCACAACCCAATTTACTGTGGACCACAAACTGGGTAGACAACCTGAGTCTGTCAGTTTCCCAAAGCTTAGTTTTCAGGTCATTAGATTGTGGCCACATATTTGCTTCTCCAGCTCACACAGAAGAGGACAGTCTTGCAGGATATGCTCTGGTGTCTATTCTGCCTGCTGACACTGGCAGAAGGCTGTTTGACTTATTCCTAGTCTGTATAAGTGTTTGTTGAGTCTGCGGTGTTAATCCCGATTACGTAGTCGAATATAATGAGCCTGGTCTGTTCTGTAGAGTCTTTGAGGGAGTCTTTTCCCATAATCCCTTAATCAGTGTTTGTCTTCTAGTCTGCTGCAGTTGCACTTCTCTGTATGAGGGTTTTGACCTCTTGAAAAAGACAAAGGTTGGTAAATTTGCTCTTTAGCACAGCCCTCCTCCAGCTAAAGACATCAGCACTCTCATTGCCTGCAATGCCACAGTGAGATGGAATCACTGCAAGTGAATTTCTGCCTTTCTGAGCTGAGCAAGTTCTCTTTGTTAGTTTTTTTGTGCTGTGCTGTCAGTGGATTCACAGCCTCAGGGCTTGTATAGCTAAACAATGAGTCTGTAAATGCCATCTTGCTTGCAGCTCTTTGGCTTATTCATGTGCTGTGCTGCCATCAGAAGGGCTATGAGTTCTGCTTTGTAGTTGGAACATATTTCTTCCAGTAGGGCCGCTAGAGACACAGTGGTAGCATCTGGGTGCCTAATGCTACCTCCTGCTCCACCATTCTTGGTTACCTCCATTGCCGATCCATCTGTGTAAATTGTTATCAGCTGTCTTCTGGAAACATGTGTGGAGATGTTTCATTGTAATTGCTTTTTCACTAGATTAGGCTCGGCATCTTTGCTTAATAATTTAGGGATGGGGTTGAGAAGTTTAGTGGTACTGAGTCTGGTTCCCAATGATCAAAAGCAATTCTTCAGGTAACTGGAATTATGATTTAGTGATTCCGTGTGTTTCCTATTATTTCTTTTAGCACATGGTTTAGACTTGTGCTGCTTTAGTCTGTTCTTTATTCTGCCGCCATTTTTTTTCATGCAGTGGATGGTGAGGCATTCTTGCAGTCCTTTTCAGTCATGCAGAATCACTTTCCTACTCCTTCTTCTGTCTTCCGGGCTGGATGTTGGCTGCCTTCTTCCATTTCTGGTGGTGCTTGATTTCATGGCTCCCAAATAGTACGCAGACACCTGTTTTGTGTTTTCCCAGTATCGATTTGTTTTGAATAAGGGCTGCTGATATATGTCGATGAGTGCATATTCGAGGGTCAGTCTAACTGCACCAGTGTACACCTGACTCAGGATTCCAGATATCAGCTCCCCAGGTAGTTCAGCCAGCTTCACATCACACTTTGTTCCTCATAGCCTTTCTGTTTGTTTCCATTATGTGATGTTTCCATGTCAGACGACTGTCAAGCAACTCCCAAAGGTTGGAGTGTGGAACGGGGAACGATATCATCGTTAAATTTCAGTCTGAAGTGTTCTTCCTTTGTCGACAATGAGAAAAGCGTTGCTATAGTTTTGCTCCGGTTTATTTCTAAGCCCATTTACTTGCCCACGACCCTTGACGCGCTGTTCAGGCTGGCCTGGAGTTTAAGATGTGGGGACCTAAACTCGGGTGTACCACACAGCTGGATCATCCCAGCATGGAAGGTGTGATACATGTCTGGGCAGGTTGTGGCAGATCATTAATATATACCCAGGAAAGCAATGGGGACAGTACGCTGCCTGTGGGACTCCTGCTCTTAATTTGAATCCTGGGACCTGTACATCATCCAATTTCCTAGATGCTTGTCTATGGGTAAGAGTCTTTTTATCAATAGTACATTTCTACCTGTATTCACTGCGTAAAGAGCTTGAGTAGCAAACCATCTTTCCAGACTTTGTCGAGGCAGCCCAAGCATGTCGAAGAACACAGTAGAGGTTTCTTCTTTTCTTGGGAGGTATTTTCTGTGTCTGTGCGGGGTAGTCTGTGGTCATCGGTGCTTCTATGCTGTAGCCTGTCTGGGCTGGATCCGGTTATGGTTGGACAAAACCGCTGGAGTCTGAAGTAGTTATCACTCTCTCAGCTTAGTTTTCTAGTGCAACCCAGCAAACTTATAGGTCTGTAGCTCTGCGGATCCTTTTTGTCTTTTCCACTTTTGAAAAGTGGGTGGATTGTGGCATTTTTCCAGATGTCTGGGACTCTCCTGTCTCCAACTATTGTTAAAAATCTGGGTAAAGACTCTGTGCTGTGGGCCTGTTGTTTGAGCATGTCGTTTGATACTCCATCTGGTCCAGGGCCTTTGCAGTTGAGCTTTTTCCAGTGCTCTCTGCAGCTCAATCAATGTGATGTCTACTACCTCCATACAGGGTTCACTTATTGCTTTTTTTTGAATATAGCATTTATCTCCTTCAGCTTCTTTCCCTTGCTCCTGACTTGTGAGCATGAGCTTTCTTGCTTGTAACACTGGAGCCCATCAGGGTGGCTGCTCCGCTTTCCTGTGAGTTGTTCTCCTTGCTGGAACTGTTTCCCTCCTAGATGGGTTGTCATCGTTCCTGGGGCTTTTGTAAGTCTCCTAACTTTAGTATCTTTCCATGTTAAGAACATCTTTTCTTTCCAGGATTTTCTACTGCTGGTTTCTCTCTGCTTTTATAAAGACCCTTATCTATTGTGTTGCATTACATTTTGGTCGTTAATTGCAAAAAGTTCCATTGTATTTCTGGCACACTGCAAAGCTGAGCTATGAAACACCCTGCATCTCTAATTATCCAATATGGTTTATGAATTTTCTCCTCCCTCTAGAGTATAGCCTTTTAGCATCTAAAATGGCTTTGAATGAACAATGCATCTCTATCATACTAGCGATTGATTAATTTCTTTACAGTACTTGTCTGCTGGATTTCTTGGAATGCTTCAGTCTGCCTTTATGTAATTCAACTGGGGGCAGGTTTGTAAGTTTCTCCTTAATGTTATTTATGAGGAGTTTCACTGGTCTATAGTCACTACCTCCAATCCTGGTCATGAGCTTGCCTTTTTCAGTTATCTGTAGATGTCGTCTGGCAAAGGCAGATCTCTGGGGTGCTTGTTGTGCGCCCTCGTCATGAGTAACATGTGTGAGGATCATCTGGGTGGTTGAGAATGGTGGGACTGTTGGTGATCAGCCATTCTTCCAGAACTCACCTCGGATCTAGCGTGTCATAGCCTAGCTTGGTAGTGGCTGTTGATCACCTACTATAAGCAAGTTGTCATCTTGAACTGATAGCTTCAGCTCCAGTTTTGAATGGAGGGTGGTGAGTATATATTGTATAGTGTCATCATAGTGTTGATAAGGAGTTGAACGGCTATGAATTATGCTCATCTGGTTGGACCTGTGAAGTTCAACTGTAGGTGTGGAGTACGGGCCTGGTGTTTCTCCCACCCTTATGTCTATTTTTCTCTATCCTGACGGAAAGGTTTCCGATCCTCTAATGCTCTGAATCTATTCCCGGATTAAATTCAAATCTCTTGGATACAGCAGATGTCAATCTTTTCTGCTCTCAGACGTTCCTCTGGCTCTCGTTTTTATTTGGTTACCTTCTGCATTCCATTTGCATAATTGTGAGGAGTGAGTTTGTCATAGCTACCAGTAGTAATACCTATCCTCCCATATTTGTAGAATCCAGCAAGGGCCGCCAGTAGCCTAGAGTGGGCCTTCAAAGAGCCAGGGGTCGGTCCCACCACCACCTGGCTGTTTCCCATGGTGGTAGCACCACAGTTATATAAATATTTGCCTTGGCCATTGGGTTGTTCATGTGTCGGTCCTCCCATAATAATGTTTGACACATTCCGTTTTTCTGAGGACATCTTTTTTTGAGTTGTTCTCCCTAGACAGTTGCAGTCCTGCTGACGAGATCTGTCTACCAGGTTTGTCTGGGTCGTCCTACTCTGAATGACTTCAGCCTTCTGTTGGGACTCTGGCTTGGCTTTTTGCAGGGTATTCTCCTGAACATGTAGTTAATCCCTTATGCAGGGGAGGAGTGTCATAGTAGAAGACAAGACAAGAAAGGATGTCCTCCTCCAAGGAGAGAGAGGACAAGTGCTATTGTCCCTTAGCTGGGGGATGGGTTTATTGCAGCCAGAGCATTTACCACTCGCCAGTGGGTTCTGCACTGTCACCTTATGAGAGGCCCCATCCTGCTCCGCACTTTTGGTCTGGCCACCACCTTCCAGTCTGTTCGGCAGTTTAGACCTGCCAGGTGAACTCCCCTTAGACATAGCCTGGAAGAGATCCTAAGGCACACAAAAACCCTCCAACCCGATAAAGGTAGGCCTAATATGGAGGGAATTATATACAAAGCTGATGGAGCTGCTTGAGTATTTGGGAAGCTGTTGTGTTCCAGTACTGATGTATGCGTGTAAAACATGAACTGTGAATCAATGACTGCACGATGAAACTAAACCGCTTCCTCCAGTCTGTGATCTACGTCAAAAGAATAGTTCGTGATTCATATGTACTGTTCAATTTCACTGCAACAGGCCACCTAATTACTCATTCCTGTGCCAGCGAAAATCACATGAAATGCCCAACAACTGTCTCCTGAACTAATTCCAGAATGAAACAACCACACCGCCACAAAAACCTTGGCCCAACCGCATATGGCGTCGCTAAAATGTCAACCACAAACTGTTTCATCGCGAATTACAATTCATGTCGAAGGAACATCAATCACGACAAAATCAACTTTCTGCACACAAACACGCATACGGCAGATTGAGTCAGTTCGTCATAACCGCTGTCATATTTTTTCTGAATACACCCACAATCACAATAAACGCATGTTAAACACAGCAAAAAGCATTCCATGTAACATTCTATGGCCTCACAGCGTTGCTCAAGCGCAACTCAGTAGCTCGACAAACGAAATCAAGCAACTCGACCAAACTTGCATGGCACATATGCGCTAGCAAAGTTGTGTCCAAGTCAAAACAGTTCTGATTCTGAATGACCCTCCCGGAAATTCCACACCATTGCTAGCCAGATTGCCAGGCCAAAAAAAAAGTAGAAAAAAAATTAACATCAGATAGCAAGAAAACACCACACATGTCATAATGCCCGACAGGTGCCTCTACCTAAGTATCTGCACGATCTTTATACGATCACTGACGCTCTAGGCCCTGAACCCAGATTATATTATTCCAGGACAAGACCATCGACTGACAAAGCATTTGTTGTTGTCAGCTTCAGAAATACAAAATGCTCTCTCTCTTCACCTTTAACACTCACAACGGGCTGAGTCTCTCTTGTCATCCCTTTCAATTCTTTCCATGCCATTTATCATTTCTTCTTTTCGATCATTCTTTTTGGGATATATAGGTGATCCTTTGACAGAACGGAGTGATCTACGTTGAACGATTATGCGCCCATGGTGACTAAACCCGCTCACCCGTTTTCAACCAGCTTTTGGTTTACTAAGGTAGCTTTCCACAAGGTACGATCCTTTTACCGTGTTCGGCCGGATCTGTAGCCTATCAGATCTTTACATTGTCGACCTTACTTTACTATTCACTTTTGAGTTTGTTCCGGGTAGAGACATTATCTGCGTGTGCCTTTTCGAGGCTACGCGTGTTGGTACGTGGCAGTTTGCAGTTTCTCTTCGCAGTGCCTGGCCTCGTGGCGCACCGGGCTGTGGCCAAGCGCCAACAAATGTTTCGATCGGCGCTTTCGCCACCATCACCACCCCATTTTCCGGGGATATTAGTTGTAGCCTGCAGCTGCTACGTGGCGGTGCCCAAGGCTGGCAGTTCCGTTAGGCATCCCACCGCCTCCAGTTCTTCTGGGGTATTGGTTGTTATTACAGCAGTACCTTGCACGGTTTTCCCAGGAGGAACGGTTTCGTTATGCACTAAAACGCAACTTTATGTTTTGCGCTCGGCCAACCTTGCAGTGTATGTCTGAGCCAGGCCACCGATACATAGTCAGCTGCAATCTTCCCTCGTGCCGACACAAGGGTAGACTTTTATTCGTGCGCATTTGACTTATTTATTCTTGGCCCTCTCAAGGCTTCGAGTTTCACCCTATGCGGGCCTACGTTTCGTCACTGGATACCTCTCTGTATTCCTTGTACACTAATCTCCTATCGACAGAGACTGGTAATTTGTGGCGGGACCTTTGACCCACTTCGAGCTTGTGTATGGAGTCACTCGCTCCGGAGATGAGTATTTGTATTCGGCCCTTACTCCCGGGGTAAAGGGGATTATCAGAAAGTTTGCTGCTGTTTCTTTGTTCAGGAACTTAGACAATATTTTGTTGGACATCAGCCAAATTCGTGCATTTTGTTCGTATGGACCTGCATTGCTTTTCCGTACTTGCACTGCTACCACTACCAGTAGTTCTCGATCCTGCCCCATTAGCCAGACCGGAGACCAAGTCTGTTTCCGCTGGTCTTGATTGGTGCCAGCTCCTAATCACACTGGCACACCACCTCATTTGTCTTGACCCCAACATATCAGCCTCCCAGCTCTCTTCACCACCAGGTATGTCTAGGCCTCCAATTTGGAGATTAATTGCAGTTGTAGGTTGCTGTTTTGCCGAAAAATGATTTTAAGCTTCTTTTGCTGAAATGGAGCAGTTTTGATACGTTCATTTCCAATATGTTAGCCATTACTCCTCTTTCCAGTGTCTCCTACTAATAGTAATTATTGGACTTAGTTAGGTGTAGTTAAGTCATCTAGAAGGTTTGTATTGAAATCAAATGGGTTGATGTTTGATTTGTTGACAAAAAAACTGCAACACGTTTTTATTGTCGCATTTTCAATAAGTTGAACACTTTTTCATCAATCCATGATGTGTACCTTGTGTTTCAGTCTAGACCAGTGACAGTATATGCATTAGGTAATTTTATGTTAATCTGCTGAGCATCTTTGAGTGTAATTCATTTTGCGGTTGTGAGTTGCCTAAAATGCTTTTAACCTTTTTGCTGAAATAGACGTTTTTGTATGTACGTTTTCGCATTTCAATATGTTGGCCATTCTCCATCAACCCAGTGTCTATATATGTATTATTGGACTTAGTTGGAGTGTAGTTAAGTGCATCTAGGAGGTTTGTAATGAAATCAAATGGGTTCGGAGTTTGATTTATTTGAAAAACGCTTCTGTGTACGTTATTGTCGCATTTAAATGAAGATTAGGTTTAGGGTTTGAAATATTGTCAGTGTTTCACTATTTCTGTGATGCCGGACCTAAGGGGAAAAGATTTGATTTGAAGTTTTTTAAAAATATTCAGTTTTTCATTATTTCTGTGATGCCATACCTCAGCAATATAAGAGAATTGTCTCTAGTTTTTTTAAATATTGTGTTTTTTTATTATTTGCTATTGCAGGATCATAGAAATATAAGAATTATCTGTTGCTAAGTCTTTTTAAAAATATTGTCAGTTTGTGCATAATTTCAACAGTGCCAGGCATGACAAATATGAGAATTATCCATTGTGAACTGTTCTGAAATATTGTTAGTTTTGAAATTATTTTTGTGGGGCGGATCATAGAAATCTAACTTTAGTGGACCAGGGCATATTTGTTTTTGAAGAAAAAAACTCCCTTTAGTTTGGCGTTTGGTCCACAGGAGTTAAATTATCCATTGTAGCTTATTCCACGACATTTGTGAGTTTAAAATTGGCCTGTAACGATGCCAAATCTCCAGAAATACTCCAAGAATAAGCAGCCTGTGGATGGAGCTAATCTGGCATATATGTATGAAAATGAAGGTTTCGGTTATGACGTGAAAAAGGTATAGTTCAAGGTTGCTTACATGGGTATGTAATTGTGAGTGTGAGGAAGGGCCAACGAACAAATGTGACGTTGGACGAGCTGATCCAGAAATTGTTTAAATAGTAAAATAGAACTGCAACAGGATAGGTTAACTGGCAAACTTTCGATTTGTCAATGGGGCTGCATTTATCTTTAACACCCTGTATAAAAATTATCCCGTTTCTAAGTTTTTAAATAGTGTTAGTTTTAACATAATTTCAACAGTGCCAGATGTGAAATATGAGAATTATCCGATGTGTTCATTTCTGAAATAATCACTGATTTTCTTATTAGGCTATAGCGATGCTGCTGGACCTGAGAAATTATAAGGATTATCCGTTGTAAACATTTATGAAATATTGTGAGTTTTTCATCAATCAAATAGAACTTTGGTACGGTCAGTCGCTGGACAGCGATGGAGATATTGCAGAAGGATCAGGTACATGTGGACATGTCGGAGTGCAATGAAGATATTCAAACTGGAACTGTGGTTTTAAAATTATTTCTGTGATGCCGGACCAAAGAAATAGAAGAATTATTCCTTCTAAGTTTTGAAATTTAGTAAATTAGCAATAGAACACACATAAGAGACAATAAAGTTATCCTGTTTAAATTAGTTTGAAATCATGTAAATGTTTTCATTTTTCACAATACTGGTCTCAAATCACCCACATGTTTTCGTAAAAATTTTGTAAAGGTGTATTTTTATGTAGTTTTTTTAGTAAATTAGCAAGAGATTGCAAAGATGACAATAAAACAATAAGAATTATCTTGTTTAAATTAGTTCAAAGTGTATAAAATGTGTTCATTTTCACATGCACCTATCAAGTCGTAAATTATACATTAAAAAAATATGATTTATAGGTGTATTTCATTATTTATTTTTTTGGCCATTACCAATAGAACACACAGGTGATATATAAGAACAATAGAGAAGTATCTATTTAAATTAGTTTTGAAATTGTGTACATTTTTTCACAATACCTAAAGATTTCATTATAAATTTTGGTAAAATTATTAGTGTATTTGTGTGTATTTTTTTTTTAGTAAATTAGCAGAAAATGCAAGATGACAATATAACTATGGAAATTTATCTTGTTTTAAATTTTTAATTTGTTTTAAAATATTTTAAATTTTACAATAATTTTTCTGTCATAAATTGTACATTTTTAGGGTGTATGTTTCTGTTTTTCCAAAACAACATAACTGTTTGATAAAACAAGCTCTTGACAAGATGGACAGAATATGTAATGGCTCTATTGATGATCAAGCAGTAATAGTGTAAAGTGCAATGATGGCCCAAGAATACTAAAATCTGAAGATTGTAGGCTATCGAAACAATGAGCGAGGAAAAGGTTGCAGGATTGGACAATATTACTGTAAAAATGTTAACCTCCTTAAAAAGTATTTTTGGTATTTCAACCATGGAATTTGTGCAATGATATATATAACTAGGATATATACCAGAGACTTGAAGTTTATCAGTAATTCATTTCTGCAAGAAAGCTAAGCACAAGTGCACAGGCTATAGGACAATTAGTACGATGAGCCACATAACAAAAATACTATAAGATCATACACTTAGAAGAATTAAAACAAAGATAGACACAAAAAAGTATCTACTTGTGTTTAAATTTGATTATAGCAAAGCTTTTGACAGAGTCCAACATGAAAAGCTAATGTCTACAAAAATAGGCCTAGATGGGGATGATATCAGACTAACCATTAGCTATACTGAGAACGAACAGCAATAATAAATATAAGAAATAGCTACTCTCCGTACATAGACCTGCCAAAAGAAAGGAGTGTAGAACAGGATGCCATTCTGTCTAAGCCTATTAACATCTACACACAGAAAATCTTCCAAACAACTAGAATGCCAGGACTCAAGATCGATGGAAAAAATAATAAACAACAAGATATGCAGATGACACAGTATTGGTAGCAGAAAATGAACAAGGTCTACAAGAACTAGTGGACCAATTGGACAGAACTAGCAAGGAATATGGATTAGACATTAACATACATAAAACAAAACTATGGTAATCCCAACAGAAGTAAACCTAAAATGAATATAAAATACATGGAGAATCACTACAATCAAGTACGCTGGTATATGCAGTATTACATAAGAAGGGAAAAATTAATTATAAGATATGAAAAAACAACACTCAACGTTTTCGGTGCTTAAGACCTTTATCAGAACAAAAAAAACAGAAAAACTAAATTAACTAAAACATGACTAACAAATGATCTGCATCAAAGATACTGGCATACGTACCTGCGTGTATGGTCAGCATCTCGTGGATGAGAATGGACAGAAATAGGGAAGACTATTAGGTTCTGATTGTTTGTATCAATCGGAAAGGGTCAGTGGCGGGTTACGTAAGATATTGTTTGTACAGGTGGGAACGAGACCCCACGTGGGAAGGGAGCAGGAGAGAGGTGGAATTGGAAACGTCAGATCAATAGCGTTAATGACCGACAGCATGCTGCTGTGTAAACACGTACACCCCATACAACGCAGGCCCTGTTCGGCCCAATATGATTGCATACCTCCGATAACAAAGGCGGGTATGGCCTCCAGTATTCCCAGCAGGGGGGACTGTAGAGTGTCCACAGATATGCAGACGATAACGTGCAGAAGATAAGTATGAAAGAAAAAAAAATGGGATAGAACATAATGGGGGGTCCCAGTACAAACTGGGAATTCCGACCACTTCCCCAAGAACGACTGAGCCCTTTTTTGGCTAATATGCATCCCCCAACGAACACAGGCAGAATCAATGTCGGGGGCTGGAAAGAGGGGAGAGGGGTAAAAAAGTGACCCCCTTTGGGTGACCCAATTTGAATGAATGGATGATAGGTTTTGATACTGGAGAAATGAATAAGAAAGGAGGTGGCTGGAGGGGAAAGACAGAAGAGGAAATGGTAGTGAGTCAAGGGGTTTTGTGGAGGGGTAGATGAAAGAGAGAATGAAATAAGAAGAAAGGCCCAGTGGGATAAATACGTGCTGAAGTCGAAATTGATATTTTGGGGGAATACACCCAAAGGGTCAATCAACCACATTCCAAGATAACCGTGCGGTCATCGGGGGAGCACGAACGCCCGGTGATAGAGAACTGTCCTTGGGGTGGAGGGGCCATTGAAGGGACATACGGGGGGGGGATTTGAGATGCCCCGGGGTGTGAGCGAAGGGGGTACCAAGGCGAAAGGTTCACCATAGCCATCCCACAGCGCTTGCAGAAAATACAAAATAAGGTGGGAGACAAAAGGGAAGTTTGTCGGATAGTAAAGGGGTTGGGGAAGGAGAAAGGGCCTGGAAGACGTGGGGCAGGTGTAGCAACGGGACCAGAGCACGAAAGCCCCCAGGGCCCCCCGGGGGGGCGGAGCCATCTACCCGAAGGTCGCGAGGTCTTCCCCCAATCCCAAAAGAAAAAAGTTTTCCCCATCTTCGTCCTACCCCCTCCGCCACCATCCGATTCTACCTTTCGGGTGTTCCTCCTGATTTTCCCTCCTCGGGGATGAAAATCCATCCTCAGCAAAGGTCTCAATTATTCCTCTCCGTCCAACCCACAAAATCCCCCAAGTGAGTTACGCCATCGGGGGGTTTTTTGGCCCATTCAATAAAACCACCCCTGCCCCCCCGTCGACGAACCTTTTTTGGCTAATCAAAACGATTGCCCCTCCTTTTTGCTTTCCTCAACCCTGGGGTTATACTCCAAATTTCCCCACTCTATCTAGTCTACGACCCCCTTTGGCGTTCCAAACACCCCCAGCGGAGTCCCGGCCTTACCAGCTCCGTTTTGGGGATGAATTGTAAAACCTGCGATAAGGGGGTGGGTTGTTTTTGGGGGAAAGGGCCCCACATTCGTGAGGTTTTCCCTTTAAATTTTTCCATCCCCGCCCTAGTCGGGGTGGATGCAAAGATCACAAAATCTGGGGCCCCAGACCATCCAGATTTTCATTCACAGAACGATTTTCCCCAGCGGATTCTCTTGACTGAAGGGCCAATTTTGGCAATCCATGTCTCTACTTGCTTCCAAGACCCAAAACCCCTAAAACCCCCACCCATTGTTTCAGCTTCCCCCGCCCCACCGAATCGTTTTCCCCTTCTTGAGGCATTTTCCGACCCTTGGGGAGAATCCGCCCCAGGAAACCCCCATGCTTTATCCCCTTTTCCGACCTCCCTACCCCAGGTCGCACCTATCGTCTCTTTTTGTTTGGGCGTATGCCCCCTTTATACCCTTTCCCCATTAGCTTAGCTGCTTCCCGTTCTTCCGGGCAGCGACCCCATCCCCCATTGCCATACTACCTCACTCGCCAAGTGAACTGGTATTACACAAACCTTCATTAATGGTGAATACTTTGATCAATGGGTTGCCAAGGGCACCCAAAATGGGGCCCAGAGCTTGCCTGTTCATGGGGCCCCGGAACATCTACCAGAGATCGAGCCATACCTTTTATGTACCGCGATACATTGATGACGGAGTGGAGTTAGGGAAAGTCGGAAAATGACTTTTCAGTTTTTATTGTCGGGACTTTCCCCCCGTCCATCAAGTTTTTCCCCCTTCTCTCACGTCAGTAAATTTCCTTTACATCACGTTCCACGGTGTCTCATCTCCTTTCCATGTTTACTATAACCACTATCTAAACACCTTCATATACATCATCACACCCCCTGGCTTTGCAAACCCCACCCTTCTTCAGCTACTTTTGTCCCGACGCTTGTGTCATGACGACGATGATTTTGTCCCGGCCAAGAAGCCGACTTCGAGGCCCTTTTCCCTGAGGAGGGGCTACAACGCCTTTTGTCGTGTCCTACCATTCTCGTCACACCGCCTTTCCCTTCCCCCGTCCCCGTGACCCCCAAATTGGTGCCACCTTTCATCCCCACAATGCCCCTGCTGTCCGGGACCTTTCCGTGAGCTGGATCTTTCCGGGGAAAACCCCCGCCTCACGGATCTTTCCTCCTGGTGGCCTTTCCCGGGGGGACAAGAACCACGCGACCTTTTGGTACGCAGTAGGCCCGCCCTCTGGGGGACACGTGGGACCACGTCCAGGGCCGCTACACCTGTCCTTCGCCCAGGCCCCACTATTCCCTTCCCCAAACTTCCTTTACTATCCGACAAAACTTCATTTTGTCTCCGCAACCTTATTTACTTGCAAGCGCTGTGGGGTGGCAAAATAGGTGAGACAGGTTTGGCCCTTTGGGACGTTTTGTCAGCACCGCCGAATTACAGTGCACCCACCCCGGAGCGCCTTTAATGGCCCCGCCCCCACGGCAGGACAGATGTCTCACACCTCGGCTGCCTGATGAGAGCAGGTTATCAAACGGTTGATTGACCGTTTGGGGGAGGTCACCCAAAGGACAATGTAGACTTCAGAAGGGAGTTCTTGCCCACCCCTTTTTTCTTATTTTATTCCCCTATTTCTCACCCCCCAAAACCCATTGACTCACACCATTTCCTCTTTTGTCTGTCCACCTCCAGCCACCCCCCTGTTCTTATTCATTTCACGCAGCCAGACACTATCATCCCATTTATCGTCAGAATTGGCTACACCTAGGGTGTCACTTTTACACTTTTTCCCCCCTGTTCCAGCCACACGACATTGGATTTGCCTGTGTTGTTCCCGGGACACAGGATGCATATTTGCCAAGAGGGCTGAGTGTTCGGTGAACGGTGGTGAGAATTCCAGTTTATACGGGGCCGTTTAGGGCAGCCCCTCCATTTTCAGTTTTTTTTTTCGCACGTTATCGTCTGGTTATATTTTGGGGGGAAATTAATGTTTCCCCTGGGGAAAATTGGAGACATAGCCTTGTTACGGAGGGAACCAATTTTGGGCCGAAAGGGTTTTTTGTATGGGGTGAGTTAAAGTAGCTTGGGCGGCATTAAGCATTATCTGACGTTTTTCCACCTACCCTCCTGCCTTCCACGGGGGGCTTTGTTCCCCCCCCGTACAAACAAATTTAGTAACCGCCCCTGACCCTTTTTTCCCATTGGCCAGCCAATCGGTAACCAATAGCTCCCCATTTTTGTCCATTCTTTTTATTCACGAGATGTGACCGGGCCACGCAGGACGTATGCCAGATCTTTGTGAGATATTTTTAGTGTATGTTTTAAAAATTAGTTTTTCTGTTTTTTCTGTTTTGAAAAGGGCTTGCACCGAAACGTTGAGTGTTGTTTTTTTATATCTTATAAAATTTTTCCCTTTTTTATAATAGTATAACCAAATCTTGTTTTATCGCCTATTTCCCCAGTATTACCGCAGCCCCCCAACGATTTTCTCCAGATCGATCTGTCCAGTCGATACCCCCGATTTGTTGATTTTCGTACATTCATCAAGTACAAAAAATTTTATACTCGGCAGAATAAAGATGATGGGATCAAATAAAGACTAGTAAAACTTGGTAATAGTAAACACGTACAAACAAAGTACTTTGTTTTACAAAAAAACATAAAAGGGGAAAAAAACAAGTTTCGACCAACAAGGCCTTTATAAAAGAAAAAAGGAGGAAAAATTAAAAAGAAACACAAATGGACGACCAAATACCAACGATAAGGGAAAAACTGGGAAATAAAACGAATAACGAAATAAATGTAAACAAAAATAACATAAATACTAGAAATAGAAAAGAAACAATGAAACATCTAGTAAATATATAACTTGAATACATGCAAAATATACCCATATAGATTACAAAGCATGGGAAGAGAAAGTACTAGAAGCATAAGAATGTAATACTGAAACATATCCCCTAGAATTAAAGCATGGAAGAGAAAGTACTAAGAAGCATAAGAATGTAATACATTGAGTCCGCGTGGTCGCAAGGTACCATACAAAGAAATCAACGATTCTCCAGAGCAAATCGACTATGATCATCAGAGGAACATGATCGGATGGCTGTGACCTGGACATCACAAGCTCCTGAATGGCCAGTATCATTGAAATGGGTAGCTACATGGGTCACAGAGCATTGGCGTATATCGCGCAAGTGTTGGGCGAATCGGTCACTGAGTCTCCTGCCGGTTTCTTCAATATAGGCCTTGTTGCACCGCTTGCAGATAATGGCATAGATAATATTACGGGACTCGCACGTAAACTGTCTTCAACAACGAACGTGGCTTTTGGAAAAGACACCGTGCCGGTCTGTATACATAAGCACAAGTGTTGCAGCGCCGACGGCCACACTGGATGGTGCCAAATGACTCTGGATGTTAGGCTTGAGGCGACTGTGAACCAACATATCCTTAAGGCTTCTGTCCGTCTGTACGCCACCAAAGGATAGTGTTGGAAGATTGAACGTGTATCAGGATCAGACTGAAGAATGGAGAGATGACGGAATAAGACTTTCTTCACAAGGAACTATGAGGGTGGAAAGTTAAGACAAGTTTCACCCTGTCAGAATTGGAAGTTCTATGCTGGTTAGAGAGGCCTCTGGCGAGAAATTTGCTGAACGCGCCGCATAGCAGAAGCAAGCACCTTATCCGGGTATAAGCGCTTACGAAAGAAATCCAGCATCTCGTGAGCTCTATCGAGGAAATCGTCGTCCTCGCTACAGAGGCGACGAAGGCGCAAGAGTTGAGAGAATGGTAAAGAGTCACGACAAGCCTGGGAATGGAAGAGGTATAAAGAAGAAAACTATGTGCATCGTAGAGTTTGTAGTATACTGATGTAGTGATGGTGGATAGGCTGATAGTGATAGTGATGTCAAGAAAGTGACACAAGAGGTAGAGATGAGATGAAAAACCCAATAGCGGATTGAAGACATTAATGAAATTTAAAGAAGCGTGACAATCGGCTTCAGGCATATCGGTAATGCCAATACAATCATCAATGTATCTATGATACACAGACGGAAGAGGGCCATCATAGGAATTCCATACTAGGTGCTCAAGATGACCCATGAATAGACAAGCATAACTGGGTCCCATTTAGTACCCATGGCGACCCCACTGATCTGCTCAAAGAACTGGTCATTGAACTGAAAGGAGTTGAGAGAACTAGTTCTGCAAGACGAAGAGAGCGAGGTGGAGACAAGTGGGTTAGTTCTCCTGTCGAGAAAGAACTGAGAGCTTGAAGTCCGTCGGAATGAGGTATGGAGGTGTACAATGAGCACACATCAAGGAGGAAGAGACGGTAAGTCCTGCCAGACAACAACTCAAAAGACGAAAAAACAGACAAGGTGTGGTTCGTATCTTTCAAGAATGAAGGTAGTGTGGGGACTATAGGATTAAGATATATCGAAACGGAGATAGTTCCGTAAAAAAAGAAACAGAAACGACCTACCCATTGTTCAGTTTTTTGAATTTTGGGGCATATAAAAAGGGGGTTTTCCTAAACAGCATCGATGACAC
>JADZMA010000529.1:0-33536 GCA_020796225.1 Arion vulgaris | reverse complement strand
GAGATAAATCTAAAAAAAGATTTATGTCACGCCTGGACGGGGAGGGGGGGAAAGCGTGCTGACTCTTTTGCAAACAGTGCCCGACCGGGCAAAAGAGGACAGAGCCGATATCATCAATGCGGCACGCTCTCAATTGTGTGACATGGGGGGGTTTCCCCAGACACTGGAACGAGTTCGAGGTTAGGCGTTAAGTTGATGCCGAACAGTGTCGTCTTTGAGAGAGAGGACAATAAGTAATCAACTAACTTCTCATGGGTACTTTGAGCAAATGGACTTTGGGATGGCTGCTGCAAAGGAGGACAGAGCACGAATGGAATGCCCAATGTGCCATGATGTTGATCGCATAACATAACATAACATATTAACATAACAAACAGCATTAAAAAGCTGCGGTTGATTCACAAAGTCCTGTAAAGGATATGCAACTCACTTATATGTACATGGATTCTGAAAATGCTTCAGAAACGTGGAAGAATGAACAAACATTTGGAAGAAGGAATTAATCTCTTTGAGTGTGGATATACAGAAAAATATGTCCTATTGTGGTAGTCATACGTCGAAGCAGTCAACATCTTTGCATTCTGTCATCAGCAGCAGCTCTCCTCGATGATGAATATAGTAGTCGCATTGAAAAGGCCTCCACTGCTATATTCAAATTATAAAGCGTTTATGGGAAAATAGGGCACTCACAAGAACCCCAAGACACACAAGTATATAAGGCTTGTGTTCTCAGCTCAAGTGAGAGGTCAGACTAAATGTGGCCTCCTGGTCCTCCAGGTTGGGGTTGGGCGACAGTGCTAAAACTCTGCCCCATAAAAGAAAAATGTTCAGAAACTTCAAAAGGAAAAAAATGCTCTCGATGTCCAGCGGTCTTGAGACCGAGTACCACTGTCAGCATGAACAGTATGGGTGAAAGCCGCAAGGAAGCCCACGCTGGGAATTCAAGTCTGCTGGATGTCAAAACTAAACTAAGAATAGGATTCTGGAACGTCAGAACAATGTTCGAGACCACAAGACATCACAGGTGGTAAAAGATGCAACACTCATAAATTACACATTCTAGGGGTCACGAAAGTAGATGGACAGGCTTTGGACAGACGACAACTAGAACAGGTGAAACCATCTTATACTCAGGAAGAGACGACGGGAATCATTCAGCAGAGGTTGCACTATAATAAGGAAAGGATTGAATAAACATCTCTTAGGTGGCAGATTAATGAAAGATTGTTGAAAGCCGATTTAATGGGAAACAAGGAAAGCTAACTATCATTCAATGCTATGAACCCACTAACGAAGCCGAAGAAGAGGACAAAAACACATTTTATAGAAGGTTCAGAAATAGTGGACAGGTTCCAGCTCAGGACGTTTGTGCATAATGGGAGACCTAAACGCAAAAGTTGGAAACAATAACGAACAGAGAAGCAATAATGGGAAAGAGGATGTGGCACTCAAATGAAAATGGAGAAATGTTGAGCAATTTTGTCTAGAAAACAGACTGATCATAGGAGGCACATTGTTTCCACACAGGACCATACACAAGTACACATGGATATCCCCAAATGGAAGAGATGAAAACCAGATAGACCACTTTATGATCAACAGTAAATGGCGAAAGACATTACTTGATGTAAAGGTGAAAAGAGGAGCTGACGTGGGCAGCGACCCCCACCTTGTCGTTGCCATGATCAGGCTCAAACTCAAGAAAACATATATACAAGCCAAGACAAGAACAGAATACTTTAATGTTAACCTATTAAAAGACAGAGAGATTGCTACAAAATATATAGTGGAACTAAAGAACAGATTTCAAATCCTGTCAGAGCAGTCAGACACACAACACCAACTGAAAGTATCCAAGAAAATGGAATGCGATCAAAGGCACATATAAAATAGTTAGCAGTAGTATACTGGGAACCAGTAAAGGACAGCATAAAGAGTGGATAAGTGGCCAGACCTTAGAATACATCCAAAAGCGAAAGGAGAAAAAACATCTCATCAATAGCATTAGATCAGAACGTCAAAAAGATAAGGCAAGAAAAGAATATACAGAACTAAACAAAATGGTAAAAGAAGTGCTAGAACAGACAAGAGACAATTTATGGAAAAGACAGCAGAAATAGCAGAAAAAGCTGCTAAAGTACATGATCTGCACACACTGTACAAGATTACCAAACAATTATGCGGAGGTAAAAGACACAACCATAACATGCCAGTCAGAAACAGCCTAGGACAACTGTTGACAACAGAGCAGGAGCAGGATATGAGATGGACATCCCACTTTGAAGATGTGCTAACAGACCTGATCCTGAACATCCACCGGATATCCCACCGGCGGCACAGGATATTGATATCAACCTCAAATTGCCAGAAAAGCAAGAAATAGTAAAAGCTATTGGATCCTTGAGAAACAACAAAGCACCGGAAATGATGAAATGACAGCAGAGCTTTTCAAGATCGATCCAATCTTAGCTGCAAACATATTAGAGCCATTGTTTGCAGATATCTGGGAGAAAAAGAATTGCCTAAGATTGGACTAGGGGTACTGTGGTGAAAATCCCAAGAAAGGAGACCTAACAGATTGCAATAACTGGAGAGGAATCACGTTGCTTTCAATCCCAAGTAAGATATTCTGCAAAATTGTCATAATGCGAATATAAGAAGCAGTAGACAAGTGTCTACGAATGGAGCAAGCAGGATTTAGGAAAGGAAGAGGAACAAATGAAACATATTTACCCTGCGTAACATTTTAGAACAATGTGGAGTGGCAAAGGACTATATATATCAACTTCATAGATTTTGAAAAGGCATTCGACAGCGTCCACAGAGACAGCCTATGGAAGATACTGAGACAATACGGCGTACCGAAGAAGCTTGTCAACATCATAGCCCTCTTCTATAAAGATTTCTCCTGCAACCTAAAGAATTCAAACAAAACATTCCCAGTAAAATCTGGTGTAAGACAGGGATGCGTAATGTCCTCTCTTTTGTTTAGTATTACAATTGACTGGGTGCTAAAAATGCCATAAAACAACAAGCACCAAGAGGAATAAGATGGACCCTTTCGAGATGCTTGGGACCTGACTTTGCAGACGATATAGCCTGGTGTCACACAAATATGAACATATACAAGAGAAAAGTACAATACTTCACAGCACGGCAAAGACAGTAGGCCTCCAAAACAAACACAGGAAAAACAAAAATTATGACAAACAGTGAAATCCAACAACCAGTAATGTTAGAAGATGAAACACTGAAAAGGGTTGAGCAGTTTACATATCTTGGTAGCGTACTGACACTAGATGGTGGCACAGAGGAAGATATAAAATCACGTCTGAGTAGGCCAGAACCGCTTTTGCCAGAATGAAACCAGTATGGAAGTCCAAAATCTACAATAGGACCACAAAGCTTAAACTCTATAAAAGCATTGTTTTGCCAGTTTTGCTCTACGGATCTGAGTGTTGGAGGATGAACAAAGGAGATACTAGCAGGCTGTCAGTTTTCCACCACTCTTGTCTTCACGCAGAATCTTGGAATCTTTGGCCAGTAAAAATATCCAATAACCAACTACTCCAAGACACAAGACAAGAGCAATGAAGACATACTCAAAAAGAGAAGATGGAAATGGCTCGACATGTTATGAGAATGAGACAAGAAATGCCTGCAAGGATAGCCCTCACTTGAACACCAGAGGGAAAGAGAAAGAAAGGCAGACCACGGACAACATGGAGGCGCATGATGGAAGAGGAACTGACACCGCATCTCTGACGTGGGGCTCTGCGCTGAAGGTTGCACGGACAGGAGAGCATGGAAAGTCCTTTCTGAAGCCCCATGTGTCACTAGGCATGACGGGATTAAGTAAAGTAAGTAAGTAAGTTCTCAGCACTCTGCTGTATGGTAGTGAGACATGGACCACATATTCTAGACAAGAACATCGCATCAACACCTTTCACATGCGTTGTCTCAGGCGAATATACAACATCCGATGGCAAGACCACATCTCCAATATAGAAATCCTGGACAGTGCTGACATTCCAAGCATGTACACCTTACTGAGTCAGCGAAGTCTGAGATGGCTGGGACACGTGTGCCGTATGAGTGATGATAGAATCTCAAAGAACATTCTATATGGTCAACTCGCATCTGGTGCTAGACAGGCATGGCGCCCTTAAGCATTTACACCTGCAAGCGTGATCTCTTCATGCGGGCATGACAAAGCACTGGGGCGGCCCAAACCGAAAGCATGGCGAGGGGGCAGTTGGGGCGGCTCAAAGAAAAAAAACAACAACTGGGGGGAAAAGAGCACAGAGGCAGAAAACACCATGTATCCTCCATCCGTTTACCTAAACCTGAAGGGATTCCCTCAAAAGGGTCTTTCCCACAAGAAACTTGGTTGAGCAGACCATCAGTGCCCCAAAACCTATTGTTTTGAGACAAATGGGCCAATATGATGAAGATGCCGTTTTTTGTGGACAAAAAAACAAACAAAAAAAAAATTTTTAAAAATAAAAAAAAAAGTATTAAACATAAATCAAATCAAAAAAAAATTTTTAAAACCAAAAAAGATACATAACTTATTATTCCTTTCCCTCTTGGGTTTACCCTCAACAATTTTCCCCTTTTCATTCTCTTTTGGTCCCCCAGGATAATAAAGCCTCTTCAGTTCATAAAAAGGACCGTCCCCAGGTCTGTTTGGAGTCCTCTTTTCTTTTTTTGTTCTCCAAGGCCTTCCCCCCTATTGCCCCTAGGATATGCCGCCCCCATCGCTTTTTTTATATTGGTAGAAGCCGAAAAAATTGACGGAGAACTGTGGAAAAGGGTTTTTTTTTTTTCGATCCAAAAAATTAGTTTTTAAAATTTTTCGCTCGCCAGGGAATCGTAACCCTTCGTTTCGGTGCCACAAACCGTAAATCGGGGGAATCTGGGCCTGATCCCGGGGAATTGAACCCGCATCAGAGGAAAAGTCCCCGTAGCCCAACCGCAAGTGTTAAACTATAATGGTCTGACTTGAAATTTTGGGGTCAAAGGCCCGAATAAATCTTAGTGGAAAGTTATGTTTTGACAAAAAAGAACACAATAGCGTAATTGTTTTACTCATTTGGTTATTGGGGGTTCCCCTTTTTTTCTGGATCCTTCGCTTCATCTCAGTACGTGTAATAAACGGGGGAGGTGCGCGGTCTTCCCATCCCCTCTGCCCATGTTCAGCGCGTTGGACTCGGTGACTACCCCTCTATTTGGGGTTCAATTCCGGGGGATGGCAGAAAAAAATTCCCAGATTTACGGTGTTGGGGGGGCCCGAACCAAAAGGTTGATGTCCGGCCCCGAGCCGAAATAAAAACCAAGTTTTTGGATCAAAAAAAATGGGTCTTAAAATTTCTAAATTTATTCTAAAGGGGTTGTATTTTGGGGGCCGTTTAAATTTTTCCCTCACATGTTCGTCAAATCCCCTTTTAAAATAATTTTTTTTAAAAAAACCCTTAATTGTGATTTGATTTCGTTGCTTAGGGCCCCCCCCCCTTTCGGTGTTGCCTGATCGGCGACCTTTTTACATCATCCGGCCGTGGTTTTTGTTTCAGTTTTCATTCTCCTGCCCCCACTGGGTTTTTGAAAGGTTTTGGGGCCTTTGGTTCCACAGTTGGGCAGTGGTTCGGGAGCCCCTTCTTGAGAGTGCTCTGAGACAGGAATGTGTCATTTAAATCAGACAGGTCGTTTTATTTTTAGGTTTTATGTTGCCGTGCCTGAGTTTTTCGACCATTTGTTTCCTCCTCATCATTTTTTAAACCTTTCCGGCTTTGGTTCTGTGAAGTTTGTGTTAAATCATGTGGCTTCATGTAAATCTGATTCATGCAGTTGAAAAGGGTGGGTTTGTAAATCTTAGACCTTTTAACACGGGTCTTTCCTTCGGCGATTTTTCCCAGATTCAGTCAGCGTCTGGGGGTTTTGTTTGTTAGCCTTTGTTTGCCTCGCCCTGGCAGCGGGTTTGACTTAATTTTGGAACATGCACCCGATTTCAGCCAAACCTCCTTGTTGCTCCGCCCGGGGCAAGGCATGTTCTATTCTTTCCCCAATTTGGAACTAACCCCGGGCAAAGAGGATATAAATAAATACTTCCCTTCAAACATTTGTTAACAGTGCCCACTGTGTGGTAAAGACCCATTAAAAACCCCTTTGGGCCTGCCCCCCCAGGTCTTTTTTCTTCTTTTTTGGGTTTTTTATCTCTCTAAATCAGGGGAAATGGGTTGCCTCATGAAGCTGCATGTCTTTTGGTTCTTTAGAGTTCCCCAAGCGTCAAAAACTTTTTGAGGCCATGTTTCATTTCGTTGTGTATTATGATGGACATGCCCAGGTTTGTTGGGCTGACCTAAGACAAATTATGAAATCAGAAAGGTGACGGACCTCCATTCCATATTTTTAAAAGTTTGAAACTCAACACAAAATGCTAAATCAAAAATTATATTATTCACAAGGAATTTTAAAAAAAGGATTCCTTTATGAATATTTTTATCAATAAATAATCATAGACCCCCGAATTAAAATTCAAAAATTTGCGTGCAATCAAACTTTTTTTATATACAGGAACAAACTAGGTCGGGGGTTTTTCTCTAGTTTTGGCCCATTCGCCCAAGTGGTTACCGGGGCCCAAAATTTGGGGGGTAAAAAAAGAACCTTTACCTCCCCCTGTCGTAGAGGCGACAAGGATGTTTGCTTTAAAAACGGATGCACGTGTCTAAAAGTGAAGTCTACCCTTTAAACCTTACCAATTGCAAGTAATTCTTTACAAAATCAAAAATATCCAAAAATATTACAATTGGCCTGAACGGACCAAAAAGAACGAAAAGGCCCAGTTAGATTTTTTGGATGAACAAAGACTTTTTGAAGGGCAAGAACGTCATAGGGGACGCCATTTTGAATCAAAAAAAAATTGAGATAAAAGTTTTTGAAAACTAAAATTTACGTCTGTAAATAGTAAAAAAAAAAACATTCCCCAAAAAGAAAGATTTGAACAAATAAAATTTCAGTCTAAAATGAAAAGAATTAGGTACATAGGCCAGTGTGCAATTGGAAGGAGTCATATAGAATAAAAACAAAGAACATTTGTAACTAAAACCAAAATCGGGGGGGGAAAGGGCAAAAAAAGTTTAACACAAGAATGTTGGATCCAATGGACTGTAAACCCGAGCCAACTTCTCGGGGCCCCCGGGCCCGGTAAAAGGGGGAAATCAGACCAACACACCCTGACCTCCATTCCCGTATTGGTGTAAAGACAATTATTTTAAAATCAACAAAATGCTAAATCAAATTATATTATGCAAAAAGAAACCCCAAGAATATCAATATTTTGGGTATTTTCACCAACAAAAATCATAGACTCACAGAATTGAGTAAAATTGCAAAAAACGTGCATTTCTATCAAACATCTGTAATTTTCAGATCCCCCTTATCTAAGTCGGGGAAAACCCGGCCAGTTGTCGCTTTGTAGAAAAAAGGCTGTGGCTAAACTGATAATTCGATGTGATGAAAGAGGGCAAGATACCCGAAAACTTTGTAATAAGGAAAATTTTATAAAATATTAAAAATTTAAAAAAAACTATAAAAAGATAGTTTTAAAAGACAAAAAACAAAACAAAACTTTTCACAAAAGGGTTTTATCAAACAAAAAAAAACAAAATGAAAAAATTTATTTTCAGAAAAAATATAGAATGTATCCGTATAAATGGAATTTTCCCTTTACCCGGTGTATCTTTTTATAACCTTTTCTACTTTAAAAAAAAAATCGTGGAATCCTTTACAGGACAGCCTAAACAGTAAAAGAGTCGGGTGTTCTGGCAATTTTACGTTCATATTTCCATTGTTTTTCCCGAACAGATCTATTTTTACCTTTTTAAAAAACCGAAAAAATTTGCTAAACCCCCCCGTGGGATTTGAACCCGGTACCTTGGGCCGATCAGTCCTGCCATACAAAGCTCCAACGTTGATGTGTATTTTTATCGTTTTTTTATTTTGTAAAACTATAGTAGTTTGCTTTTATTTTCCCCAAAAATGTGAACATTATTAGACAGATTTTTAGTTGTTTAAGATGTGATCTTTCCTTTCATCTTTTTTTTTTGATTCATAGTTCTATGGAACCTCGATTCCGGGAAATACGAAATGTTTGCTTTTTGGGGTCTCTCGGCATGTAGCATCAACCCGGGTAGGACCGAGCTATAATGGGGAAAACCCTTTCGAAGTCAACCTTGGCTTAACCTTTTTTTTTCGATCCAAAACCCTTTACTTTTTTCCGGGGGTGCCATGGAAATCGTAACCATTCGTTTGGGGCTACGAACACCGTAAATCTGGGGGAACCCACACGCCTGAAAGGGAACCCCCTTTGGGTGACTTTCCCCTCGTCCAAAACGCTCGAAAACGCTGGAAAAGGGGGTATTTTTCAAACTTTAAAAAAAACCCCTTTAAAATACCAATCAGTTGCTGATCAGCGGGGGCATCATTAAACCAGTGGGGGAAAGGGCCACCCAAAAAAAAAATTTTAACGTGTATTTATTATTTTTTACATTAAAAAAATATCTAACCCAAACGATTTTTTCCCAAAATTTTTCATCCCCACTAACAAAAAAAGATCACGACCGCTACGCTTTGCTTTCAGAACTGATTAATTATATAGAGACAATGTTTTGATTTTGAGATTACATATTATTTGGGGGGTTCAAGATAAGTACTTTTAAAAAATGGGGTCTTTTTTTTGATCACCTATATGTGGGGGGGAAAATGGGGAAGGGGTTAGCCTGGGTAAAAATTCTATCACTTTGGTTACAACTGGTAATTTTAAACCAACTTTTTAAATCTGTATTTAGTTCGGGTGGGAAAAAAAAGGTTCTCCCGTTTTCCCTTTTTGGGCCAGTTTCAAAAATTTTGGCTGAGGGGAAAAACTCAAATTTCCCTTGGTAAAAAAAAACCCAACCCGTTCTACTTGAGGAAGGGAAATGGTCATTTCCCCTGCATCTAAGTGCTAAAAGAATAAATATATATAATATTGATATAAACGTCTTTACGAAAGGTTAGGGGCCCCTCATTCAAATGTCTATATTCGCCCCCCTCAAAAACCCTCTGGGTTTTTTCAGGGTCCCCGATCTCAGTGTAGATGGATCATTCCAACCTATCGGAGAAACCATAAAACTAATTGTTGAATTTTAACCCGTAAAAAAAGCAGCTCAAAAACAAGAAGAGCAGGCCTGAAAAGCTGATTAAAAACATTAAAAATTCATTAGAAAAGATTAAAATTCATAATAAAAAGATTAAAAATAAAAATTCCTAAAAATAAATATCTTCAAAATCTTCAAAATTACATCGGGGACCTCGCCGGCGCTACGAGTTCGTATGCTGCAGAGAGATATTCTGTGTAAGAAAGAGATCAGCACACATGGTTACTCACCGAAGTGCAATGATGATGGTCTATTGATCAATCAATATAAAGATAGACATATGAAAGAATAATAGAATATGATAGATAGATAGATGATTGATAGATGGATACCCCAAGTGGTTACCGGGCCCAAATTGAAGTGTGAAGAATATAACCACTGTTACCTCCATCACATATCGTAATGACGCTTAAGGAGGTTGGGCGTGGGCTAGCTACTCCACACGTAAAAACACTAGATGGCTACAGAACGAGAGCAAACCGAGTAAACGCTGGCTGAAACCGGACACATCGCCGAAGGATAAGCACCAGAGCTCCAAATGGTGCTGAAGATGTGACAAACCACACCAATGCTAAGGCTGCATGAATCAGATTTCCACATGAATAGAATTTATTGGGAGGTCTGGTACATCGGTCTGGACGGTGATCGAAGATAGATTGTGTAGATATATATATATATATATATATATATATATATATATATATATATATATATATATATTATATATATACAGTGACTCGTATTATTTTTTTGGGCGACACAATTTGGAAAATCATGGTTAGGCATGTTTATTCATAAAATAATAAAATACATTCCTTTGGTGCAGGGCCCTATACAGGGCATATATATATATAATATATATATGTAATATACAGACGAGGAACGATATGGCTATGTCACTTCTTTAGTATGGAGTAAAGCAAAGATGGCAATACAGATTGATAAAGAGGGCAGGCAGGTGGGAAAGCCAGGTAAGTTCGAAATATTTTAAGGAAGATAAAAAAAATGGACCACTTAAGACGGGAGAGACCTGAGATGGATGGGAATGATAGCTGGAAGAAGTGAGAGTGTGAGATAAGGGTGAGGTGTGACAGAGGAAGGGATCTAACAGGAGATCAGGGTAGACGTTGAAAAGGACAAAGAGTGTAACAAGAGATGGGGCGATTGAAACAGGGGTGCCATTTTCTGTCCCTTATTGGCAGGGAAAAGGCGTGGTTTGACGCGCAGATAACCAGAAATGACATCAGTCACTGCCACCAAACACGAACGGATTGACAGCAAGTGACAGGTTTGCTCCACCCACAAGAAATGCCACGTTCTTATCTTGATCAGATTAATGGGTGCAATGTTTACTAGCAGAATCTGAAAGGTGAAAGTTTACAGTTGAAGTCAAATGTGCGACTTAAAAAAGGAATGGGAGTGGGGTAGAACATTGCATTAGAGATAGAGTGGTAGAACATTGTATGAGCGAGAGAGAGAGAGAGAGTGGGGTAGAACATTGTATGAGAGAGAGAGTGGGGTAGAACATTGTATGAGAGAGAGAGAGTGGGGTAGAACATTGTATGAGAGAGAGAGTGGGGTAGAACATTGTATTAGAGATAGAGTGGGGTAGAACATTGTATGAGCGAGAGAGTGAGAGAGATAGAGTGGGGTAGAACATTGTATGAGCGAGAGTGAGAGAGAGTAGAGTGGGTAGAACATTGTATGAGCGAGAGAGTGAGAGAGAGAGTGGGAGTAGAACATTGTATGAGCGGAGAGAGAGAGTGGGGTAGAGCATTGTATGAGCGAGAGAGAGAGAGTGGGGTAGAACATTGATGGGCGAGGAGAGGAGAGGTGGTAGAACATTGATGAGATAGAGAGGAAGTTTGAGAAGAGTCAAAAAGGAAGGAATTAAGAGAGAGAGAGAAAGAGAGATAAATAAAGAGGAACAGGAAGAAAGAAAGCAAGAGAACTGAGAGAGAGAAAAAGTTGAAAATATAAGAAAAAGCGAGAGAAAATAAAAAATAGATTAAAGAGCAAAACAGAGAGAATAGAAAGGAAGAGAAAGAAGAGGAGAAAGAGAAAGTGAGAGAAAGAAAAGGAGTAAGAGAGAGTCGGAGAAAGACTGAGTTAAAATTGAACAAAAGAGAAAGAAAGAAAAAAAGGTAAAAAAGGAAAAGAAGACAAATAAAAAGAAATAATAAAAGAAAAAAGAAAAGAAAGGAGAAAGAGGGGTTTGAAAGGGTTCTGGAATGTTTTTTATGATTTTGGGGGGGTTTTAATGGTTTGTTTTGGTTATAAAGGGTCGGGTTCAACCCAGACCCTCTCGTTTTAGTCATTTACTTTTTCGGGTTTTATTATAACTGTTGCGGGTGGATTTCCCACTGTTTTGATACCCCGGCGGGGGAAGATATAATTCTGGGAAAATTCCCGAGATATATTGGGGGTGGGGTTAGGGGGGGCAAAATCGGTGCAATGAAATCAATCAACTTTTTTTCGATAAAAAACAGCTTTGATTTTGTCCTTTATGGACATGAACCCCTTCGGTTAAACCCACTAATAAATCAAACGGACTTTTTGCAGGGAATTGAATCCACCCAAAACCCCCGGCCCAACGCGCTGGCCCCTGACAGGCGGCAAATTTGTTTTGGGCACCTTTATCAGACTCCCTTTCTCCGTGAACTGGATGGTAGCCCGGGGGAATTTAAAAATTTTAAAACCTGAAACATGTTTTTGGAACCCAGCTCCCCCATTTTAAAGCATCCCTTTACTGACAGCTAAAAAAACAGATTTCAAACCTTTTCTAAACATGGACAATGGCAAAACAGTCAAAAATTTACATTAAAATGCTTTTTCGGGAAAGTTACAAAAACCCCGAAAACGTCACCAACATCAGCTTAAAAAAGAAAGTCCCAAGAACCTTTTTGTTCATTGAAAACAAAAAATGAAGTGGTTTATTAAAGAAAACCCAAACCACAGTATAAAGTCTTCTATGGAACATCAGGAAAGGGCGGGGAAAACCCACGGGGGTTAATGGCGAAAACTGGAAGAGAAAAAATAAAAATCCTAAACCACAAAACAACGAAAAAACAAAAAACCACGCATGGGCAACAACCCGGTACGGGGGCGCCCGACCAAAAACCCCGGTAGCGGGGGCCCGGGACCTGGGAACAACTGGTGTGACCACGGAAAAACCCCGTAGCAGTGTGACACAAAGAAAAAAAAAAAACCCTTTCAAAAAACTTTGATTTTAAAAATAAGGAAAAAATTGAAGTACTTTGGACTTTAAAAGGGGAAAAAAGGGGCTGGAAGACCATCGGGAAGGCACCCTGGAAAAGGGGAAAAAGAGGGCCACGGAAAGATGAATTCAGGTAAAACGTAGGGCCTTGGAGGTTTGGCATGGGGATTTTTGGGGGAAAAAAAAGTTCTCTCAGGGCAAGTTTTTGATGATGATGACAAAGTTGGTGGAGTAAAGGGGGAGGTGAAAGGTGGAGGTAAAGGGGGGGTAAAGGTGGGGAAGGGGAGGAATGTGGAGGTGAATGGGTGAAGGGGTAAAGGTGGGTGAATGGAGGTAAAGGGTGGGGGGAAGGTGGAGGTGAAGGTGGAGGTAAAGGTGCGAAACATGGTTTTAGTGTGCGTATCACCGTTTTGGGAAGGAAAAATTTTATACGCGACCTAAAGGCATGTAAGGTAGATAGTCTCCCTGGAAAACCCAAAAAAAGCACCCCGAAAAGGACTGATCGCCTACTTTCAGACCAAAACTCCCCGTAAACTCTCTTATTCCGGGGGTTTTAAAAATTTTTTAAAACCAAGCTCAGATAAATCAAAAATTCCCTATTTAAGGGGGTGTTTTTTGTATTGTTTGACAGAACATTATCTTTTTTTTTTTCAATTTTACAAAATTTTAAAATCAGTTATTTATTGATAAAAAATATTAATAATACTGATTTTCATTTTAAACTCAACTTTTACATAATATAATTTTGTTTTAAAGGTTTTTTTTTAAATTTTCTCTTTATATCAATAATGGAATGCGAGGTCACATGGCGGTTGTCTTTATTTCTATAATTTTTACCTGAACCCCAGACCTATTTATCAAACCACGGCCGATCACATAAAACCAAAAATGGTTAACAGGTGCAGTGGGCTTTCATAAAAAAGGGCATATGAAGAAGAAGAAGAAGAAGGGCATATGGGGAAAAAGAAAAGGTGCATTGAAGGAAGAAGAAGGTGCATATGAAGGAAGAAGGGCAAAGAAGAAAAAGAAGGTATATGAAAAAAGAAGAAAAAGGGGCAAAGAAGGAAGAAGAAGAAGGGGCAAAAGAAGAAAAATGCATATGGGAAAAAGAAGAAGAAAGGGGATATGAAGAAAAAAGAAAGAAAAAGGGGGCATATGGGAAAAAGAAGAAAAAGGTATATGAAGAAGAAGAAGAAAAGGATAGAAGAAGAAGAAGAAAATCAAAAAAGAAGAAGAAGAAGGTCAGAAGAAGAAGAAAAAGGTCATATAAGAAGAAGAAGAAGAAGGGATAGAAAAAGAAGAAAAAGGGGCATATGAAGAAAGAAGAAGAAGAAGGTATTGAAGAAAGGATTCACAAAGTAAACGGAGACAGTCGTAGTATTTTAGACGTGCTTAAAAGGATAACCCGGTAAACAATGGCAGATAAAAAAAGGCATGGAAAATGAAAAATAAATGGATCTGGTCAGACAGAAAAAATTTTAAACAATGTGAAAAAGGGAATAATTAGGTGAGGAAAGAGAAATAGGATAATTTAGGAAAACAAGCAAAAGGGCAATGAAAATAACAATAAAATAGATAGGTTAACGATGAACAAACAGCTTAACAAAGTAAGGTAAATAAAGAAAAAAAATTTGACAATAGGAAAGAAGAGTACAAAATAGGGCAAAAAGGAATATAAACTAGAAAATGGAAAATAATGAGAACAGTGGCGGCTCGTCATTCCAGTGGGCCGGGCCCCTCAAAAAAAAGGTGTAACGTGTATTTATTATTTTATACATTAAAATATATCCCAACCGAAACCATGATTTTTCGGAAATCTCTGTCTGGTCCCACCCAACAAAAATGATCACACCGCCACGATGGGAAATATAAATGAATTTGGGAAAAAAAAAGTTCTTGGTCGCCCAGTGGTTACGGCCCAAATTTGGGGTGTAAAAAGGGGAACCCTTTACCGCCCCTGTCAGAGGGGGACCTGGGGTTTGGGAAAAAGGATGCCCCTGTCCCAAACAAAAATATATGCGTTTGGGCCTAAACCAATTTTTGATACATGTTCTTGGGAAAAATCAAACATATCCCAAAAATGATTAAAAATTTGGGAAAAAAAGAACCGAAGGGGAAAATAAACAAAAAAATGGAAAAAATAGAAGTATAACTTTAAAATTGGGAAAAAAATGGGGAAATATAAACTAAAATATGGAAAAAAAAGGAAAATATAAATTATTGAAGGGGCACAGTCAAAATATGACCTCGGCCCGGTGGGGGATGCGTCAACATAACACAAGTTCTTTTTTCACCAGTAAAATCCCACAAAAAAACCCAATTTCGGGGGGTCGATCTGAGACAAAAATTCTCACTGTGGAAAGAACCCGACCCGTCCCAAAAACGGAAGCCTACAATACCTTCAAGGGTTTACCTACTGTAATAATCAATAAAATCTCAATCAAAAAGCAAAATTTCAGTTATTGGAAAAAGAAAAAGAAGCCCGTTCAAGTTAAGAAATTTCATACATTACGAATCTTAAAAATAATCAAAGCTGCAGATACCTTCTCCTCAGGGAAAACTTATGTTTGGGAATTTCAAACCAAAAAAAAAAGACTGCCCCGTGGCAAGATCTGAAAATAAAACTCCCAAACTCAAAAATGTTTTGGAAAAAATAATCAAAATATATATGAAACTGCGTAAAACTATTTGATTGGGGAAAAACAAATGCCAAAAATCTGTAGTTTTATTTAAATTCAAAACAAAGGACAATATTGCAAAGTTTCGACCAACAAGGTTTATTGAAAACGAAAAACAGGGGACGAATTAAAAAAACCAATTAAAATAGACAACTAGATACAAGAATTCAAACGTTTTAATGAAAATCTGGGGAAAAAAAACGAATAACAAATAAATTAACAACAAACACAAAAAAATAGAAAAGAAAAAAAAAATATAAAACATCAAATAAATATATAACGAATACATGCAAAATATCACATATATATTACAAGGTGGAAAAGAAAGTAAAAAGCGGGGGAAGTTCGTTGAAAGGGGGTCGTTTTCATACAAGAAATCAACCCATTCTCCCTTGTCGACTGCGATGAAAGGAAAAAGAAAAAAATTTTTAAAAAATGGAAAAAAATACTGACCTTTTCTCGAGAAGGAAAAATATATTTAATAAAGGAAAAATAAATGACATAAAAAAACACAAAAAAACATTTACTGTGAAGAAATGGGGCTTTTAAATCAAACTCCCATGATCTGACAATGGGGTTTTGGGATTAATTTTCCCAACAAAACCCCCTCACACCAAAAAAAATCAAACAGCAGGAAAATTAACCCTGTCTATTAATGCTATTTGGGGAGAATTCTTTGTAAATATAAAATAATTGATATAATACACATATTAAGGGATGCAAATTTTTTATATATGATATATATCGGCTGCGTAAAGCTTTAACAAATTATGTTCAGGCGTCCACAAAATTTTTTAATTTCGAAGGGAAAACTGGACAGTCAAATTCAATAATATGGGTAAATTAAACCCCTTGTGTATGCCCAGGTCAAATGTGGTTTAGCTAGACAAAAACTCCCGGGTTTGCTAAAACAGAAATAAACCAAAGAATGTCGTTAATCCAAACCTGGGGACATCGGGGGAAGATCCAAAGGTTTTTGGATTAATTTGTTTTAGTGTTTTCCTCTTTTCAATTATCATATAAACCACTTTTTAACCCCTTTTGATTTGAAGGATCTGAGCCTAAGAGCGATTGACGTTGTCCATTAGGCCCAAGGAGAACAGCACATCAATTTTTGAAACCCTATTTATTTAAAGGTTTTCCCCTATCCATCCCCCAGTCGTTTTTCGACATGTCTGAGGTCCAGTGTTACTATTTTTACCTTTTTGGGGGCCCCAACCCCCCCTTTTTTTGTACCAAAACCCAAAGTTCTCTCATTTTTTGAACTTTAATTCAAAGTTCCTTCCATGCCTCCCATGAGGCCTTTCCCCTGAGTGGTCGGGGCTTGCGTGCCCAATGATACAGTGAGCTAGGAGGGGGAAGTTATTTTCCCCCGGAAGGGGTTCCCCAACCCGGGCCCCTGAATAGGGGACGGAAGTATGGTCCCTGGTCCTCAGGTTGGGGGTTGGGTTTGGGGATTTTAAATCCCACCCAAAAAAAAATTACAAGTTAAAAACAACAACAAACATACAACCTATCCACGGGGGGCTCCAAAGGTCATTGGTCACATGACTGGAAGTGGTGAAAAAAGGGAACCCCTATTTTCCCCGAGGAGGGGAAGTCTGAATCCAAACAAGCCCAATTGGATTAAAAATTAAAAGAATCTGCGGGAACAAAAAACAGGGGAAGGCCATGAACAGAAAGAAGGGGGGTCGTTTTTGCTGCCCAAACCCCAAGGGGCTAACAGGCTAAAAAACAGAGAGAAAAAAGGGCCCCAAGGCCCCCTTTTTCCCCTCCCCGATGTAACTTTGTTTCTTTACCTCCTTTTTATCTTATCTGAAGTGACTTCTTACCTCCCTAAACTCCTTTTTTTTTTTTTATTTCGTCCCAGACCCAAAAAAAAAAGCAATTTGAAAGGGAGAAGAAAGAATATCGAGAGTTCGCAATACAAAAAAATAAGGAAGAGAGAGAGAGAGAGAGGGGGGGGGAAAATGGGCCCAAAAAAAATTCCGGGTCCCAAATTGTCACCTCTTTTTCTTCTTTTTCGTTCGGGCTTTGAAAATTTTTAAACACTATTTGTGATATGTTTGATCTTTTCCAAGAACGTTTTACGTTACACTTTGGTTTAAGGGCCCCTAAACGCAAACTTCACCCTTTTTCGACACTGCATCGATTTCATCAAACTCCGTCATCTCTTAACGGGTCGGGAAGGGCTTTGAAGGAAGAAGGATGTACTGGGCCCTTTTTAGGGGCCCAAAAAATACAACGTACAATCGCTCTTACGCTCAGATCTCATATAAATCACAAAGAGTGGTTAACATGTGGTCGATTTTGGGGCGTTCGAAGAAAAAAAGGAACTTGGGTATCAACATCGAAATATTCGAAGCAGATGAATAATAAGAAGACGAAACTATAACAACTAAAAAAAGAGTCATGTGAATAATATTTGATAGAAATAAGAGACAAGCATAGACTACAACATGTTCAGCCAGTAATTAATCAGTAAACTTGTCCTTAACCAGCTTCACCTCAAATCTAAACCATACAGACGCCAGGTGGGGGTTATCTGTCCTTTCATATTCAGAACGAAATCTATTTTTCCCAAAAATAACTTAAACTATACAAATTAAACATTATATCACCCCCAGGCCTCCCTTTAGACCGCTGCCTGCACTATTTCCTTCTAAATGGTGTTTTCATTTCACCCTTCCCACCTCCCTCATCCCCAAATATTAAACGCCGCTGTCTTTACTATTTCGCTTCTAAATACGTGTTTTAATTTCACCCCCTTCAGACCTCCATATTAAACGCCGCTGTCTTCACTATTTCCTTCTAAATAGTTGTTTTAACTTTCCCCACCCCCATCCCCGTCCTCTAGCCCCATATTAAACGCCGCTGTCATCCTATTTCCTTCTAAATATATTTAATTTCACCTTCAAAACCTCCTGTTAAACGCCGTCTTTACTATTTCCTTCTAAATACGTGTTTTAACTTACCCCACCCCCTCATTTCAGCCTCCATATTAAACGCCGCTGTCTTCACTATTTCCCTTCTAAATTATATTTTAATTTCACCCCATTCCAGCTCGACGCCTCTGTCTCACTTCTTTTCTCTTCTAAATATCTGCTTCCACTCAGAAAATCATCAACATTATTTGATGCAGAAAAAAAATTACACAAGAATATTTTTTTGAAAAACTGAAATAAAACTTGAGCATCAACGATAAAGATATACTGATACCTCATTTATTTATATTTTCCTAGACTTGAAACCATTGAAAACGTTACCAAAAACCCTTAGACACAGTGTCACAAAGTGTATCAATGAAAAACAAAAAGTGTTTGTAATCTGTAAGGAAAGATTTGTGTATAGAGGTTTTAGTGCATGTTTCTTGAGTGTTTTATCGTTTGTTCTTGCACCTTCAACTTGTTAACAGAATTCTTATCCTTTTTTGTGGCAGTCTTTATTTTATTATGAAAGTAGTTTATGTTAAGTAAACGCGTAATTCATTTATTGTTTTCACTATTAAGGGGGGACTGTGGTCTAGGAAACTTTTTCGTTGCTTTCGTATTAATGTTAAATTTAAGTAAAAATTTTGGAGATGAAGTCTTAAAACAGTAGAAAAGTTTAGTTTACAAAATTTGTCAACACGTTGCCAGGGAAAAACATAAAAAGGGACCAAACACAAAATTTCATATCCTGGTTATTGGTTACAAACTGATGTCATTGCCTCCGGGCAGCCCCCATATGCTCAGTCTCCCTCCACAGATATCGAAGGTATGCATACTGTGATACCTGGGGCTCTTAATCTAATGAATATAAATGAATTCTGTTTTCACTCTAAGGTGTGAATTGCAATATCAAAAATATTACACATGTTTTTTAGGATATATTAAATATTACATTTTTAATGATTTGAGCAAAAAATACCCTAAAAGCTTTTTTGACAAAATTTTTGGGGGTATTTTTACGTCACATTTTTAGGAAATGGTAGAACAATACTGTATCGTTACTGTTTCTGTATTTTGTAAAACTATAGTAGTTTGTTTTTACGTGTTTCACTATAGAATAATACTGGAAGATCATGGATGTCTTTGAATTAAATGTTACAAAAAGAGTACAGAAGAATATCATGGACAGAACCTCTGGAGACAAAAGGGCCACCTGCATAGAGGGTCACCAGTCAGATGGTAGGCATAGCTACTTAGTATATCCCCTAGCAAACGGGTTGTTATATTCCCCTCCTTCCCTGGTCAAAAAGACTCAGGGCCCATATGTACCAAATTTAAATTGGCACTTCGAGAAGGCGGACATGACGGCAGAGCATTTCCAAGACTGTCAACTGCTGGCAGGCCTGAGAACCGGGGCTGGCCAAAAAACCCGGTTTGATGAAAAGTGTGGAGGGACGGTCCTAAAGAAACAACAACAGAATCCATGAAAATCTGGTACAACTAACGGAATTTGCGAGAGAGATAGATAGAAAAAGAGAGAAGAGAGAGGATTATAAAGCGGGTTTCACGCAAAAATCAGTCAGAAGTGCCAAATCAGGTGTCATGGCTAACGTACAAATTCACAGCCGAAGCAAAGAAGAAGAAGAAGAAAAAAGAAGATAAAGGACAGAAAAGATCTTCTGTTCTGCAACTGCGGATTTAAATTAGTTGGTTATTGAAATCGTGGCATACCGTTTACAGGACGTAGCTATCCAGCACAATAAACGAGTCATTGATTTTCTAGGCACAACTTAAACGTTCAGTAGTTTGCCATTTCTTTCTGAACGGTGAGGTCTATTTTTAGCTGTCGTGAAATCCCACGGAAACAATTTGTTACGATTCCTGTCGCGGAGTTTGAACCAGATACGCTTGGGTTGTGATCGAGCTCACTGCCACTTAGCTACAGACAACCCACAGTTAGTTATTAAATAACATAACAACAAGACAATTAAATATATTGGACAAATTATAGCCCGTATGGTTACCGGGGCCCAAACTTGAAGTGTAAAAATATAAAACTGTTACCTCCCGCATGTCGTAGAGGCGACTAGGATTTTTGTTGAAATCGGATGCAGTGTCCTAAACTGTAGAAGTCTATGCGTTTAGGGCCTACTAACTATTATGCAACTATACGTTCTTTGCAAAGATCATACATATCACAAAAGTGATTAAAAATGGTAAAGAACGAAAAGAACGAACTAAGAATGAACAAAGAACAAGAAAAGAAGATGAAAGAATGACACATTAAACGAAATGAGTGACAGCAAAAGATAATTTTAGAAGGAACGGAAGTTAGGATGTTGTCATGGGTCAGGGTCTAGAAGAAACAAGCCACTTGATGATGATGATGATCAGAATAATACTCATTGTTGAAATAGAGTCAACACTGCAGACTCAACAGATTTGTTCATAACAATAAAAATTAATTCCTCTCGTACCGTTAAAAGTTAAAATATGGCATGCAAGCAATTTCTCCATACGCTCTATCCTGGGTAATTTGTCCAATCCCTCCATGGAACTGAGAATATATTTTTTGCCTATCTCAGCAAAGTTCGTTTCAGGGTCTCCTTAGGTCGTCCTCTCTTTCTTAAACCCTTTGCATCCCACTTCAATGCCTGCTTTGATATTTTTTGATCATTTCTTCTCAAGTGTGACGAACATTCTCCATCTTCTCCTTTTCTTAACGTTGTCACTAGACATTTCTCGATTTCATCACTTCTCTAATTCTTTTCCATTTTATGTTCAATATTTTTCAGACATTTTTTCCCTAAATGCATTCAACTTGCTTTCTTATATCTTTAATCATTTTCCAATCTCGCTGTATGTTAGGATTGATACAATATTTGAATTGAAAATTCGTAATTTAGTTTTAATATTATATAACTTGCAGTTCCATATTTTATTTAGACTTTAAAAGATGATGTTGCTTTGCCAATTCGTAGCATAATTTCTTTAGACTCATACAGAAAGTAGGAAAAAAGTCAAACAGTTCTCTGCCAGTGTCAGCAGGCGGAACAGACATCGGTGCATGTCCTGCAAGTCTGTGAAAGCTTACGTGGCAACACCCACTCGACCTAAAACTCCCTTTTTGAAAACCTTTACAGACTTGAAGCTAACTGACCATTTGGGGTCCACAGTAAACTAAGCGCATGACTAAGTCCCCAAAAACTAGAAGATGAAATAAACTGAGAAGTGTCAAAAGACGAAGCATTGAATATATTTGGCCATGGTTCTCCCAAAAGTCTCCGCCCCTGTCGACAAAAATAGCACCATCGCAGTGTGTGCTGCAGAAAGTACGAATCTAATAAGAACCCTACGGATCTCATGACTAAGATGCATTTATTTCGGATTCGATCCAACCACTTTCAGAATGACAGTCACACGTCTTAACCCTTTGCTGCAAATACTCGAAGACGGATCTAAAAAAGCTACTCTTTGTTTCTAGTCAAAAAGGGGGAATGTACGCCTATAGCAGTGGATACAAATGTATTACGTGTTACGTCTTTAGATCACAGAGGAGAGACAATAACAGACGTATTAATGCGTCTTTAGCAGTGAAAGGGAAAACGTCTATACACGCCCGTAGCCACTTCTCCTGAAAATTCGGGTGACTACTGCAGCATCCTGCAGACAATGCTTCTTCTTCTTCACCTTTCAACTCCAAACGGAGAACAGGCCTTCATGAAACTTCTTCTAGATCTTCCTCTTTCTCCATTCCTTCTAATTTTTCCATGTTTTAGCTACCCTTTTTAGTATCATCCTCAGCTCTCTTCTCCATGTCTGTCTAGGCCTTCCCTACCTCTTTCTGGGTTCCAAAAACAGTCTGTCTTGCATGCTTCCGATCGGTCTTTTTAATGTATCCATCACACGTCTTTTCCCTTTGGTTCTTCTCCACGGGATCTCTTGGTTCTTTCTCGACTTCAAGAACATGTTCATGAAGAGAAACCAATAAAGTGTCTGTCTTCTTACTAAAAGTAAATATAGCAATAACTAACTGAACTTTATATAAACAAATCTTATCAGAAATCTTCCTTAAGTTTAAAATTTATCTTTAGGGGCCTCCTAACCTGAGATAGTTAAAAGCTTATTTAGTTTTGTTTTTAACCCTCAGGTATGTTGGGATAAAGACAAAATTAACGATATCATCTCAAAAGTGAACCAAGTAAACGATGATATTGACTGAGTTATAAGATAATTTAGCCAATTTTACTAACGATTCTGTTCATTTGGAGTAGCATGCTGAGAATGTTCTAACAAGCTAATAAATAATATTTTACAATGTTATTAAATATTTTTGCTTGAGGAAATGTAAATAAAACAAGAAGAAAAACACAGAAATGAGGAAAATTTGAAGAACAGTTGGAACAACACCTGCTATAAATTCATTGAAAAAAAAGAGACTCAAATGGTTTAGCCACTTGGTGAGAATGAACCCAGAAGTTGCAAGAGCGTACAACCTGAAAATTGAATCACCAAGAGGAAAACAGACCAAGAAAAATATGGGCTGATAGAGTTACAGACATCATAAAACTCACAAAACCCCAGCATATCAAGCGACCGAGCTGCACCATCTGGGAAACTCATCAGTTAAACCTGCTACGCAAACGGTAAAAAAGCGAAAGAACAACAGAAAAAAGAAGAACGGTCTAATATTTGTGATTTCAAAATTAGCATTAAAAAAAGCATTTTCAGTACGATCTTTCTACCAAATATTAGTTAACATTGTCAAACCTGGAAGTTGACTTCAAATGATAGAAGAAAACTAGACATCACAGACATGAAGTGTCTGTGCAGAGTGCTGGGGGTTTTAACATTTCCTTTACTACTTTCTGAGGCTGAGCTGAAATAGCTACTTTTTGTTTCTAGGTCAAACGTGAATGTACGCCTATAGCAGTACGTAGAAATATATAACGTGTTACACGTCTTTACCCAGAGGAGAGATAATAACAGACGTGTTAGATGCGTCTTTAGAAGTGAATGGGAAAAAGTATATAACGTCCCTTAGCAGCTAAAGGGTTAGAAAAATATTAAAATGAAGACATCGAAAGAAGTGAGCACAATATCAGTAACGATTAACAAGAAACCCCTGTTGGTCCCAGGGCCCGTAAGGGGAAACAAAGAATAGTACCACTGTAACCTACAATGCATGTCGTAAGAGGCGATCGATGTAGGCCTAGGGATGACCTAGTAAAAAAGCAGCGCAGAACTAGGATGTGCTGGCCTACTTTAGGCGCTAACTACACAACATCAATCGCTCTTAGCCAGATCACATACAAATCACACAGGGTGGTTGACAAGTGGTCGATATGGAGCTGTCGGGAAAAAAGAAGAACCAAGAACAGATAAAATGCTTCGACTACACAATCAGATTACCAACAGATAAAAGTGCCAAAAGGGGGATATATTCAGATCAGGTATGCAAGGCAAGGTTGCGCATGAAAAGACAAGCATAAAAATAAAAGTGGCAGTGAAAGACTGAAAGCGCATGCAAAAGTCGTTCTAAATACTATTTCTCCCGTGTGTTGGAATCTCGGGAGCAAAGAATATAACACTGCGTGCTACAAATCACAATGTCGTAAGAGGCGACTGAGGTAGGAGCGTAGTGAATCACTTCGTCAAATAAAGGCATTTTCTCGGTTTAAACATTGATGGCGTTAATGACCATTTTTTGGTTATGAATGTTGTTGGAGGTAATGAACCCATTTTCGTGATGTAACTGTTGATGCGTGTGATGAACTCATCTTCTGACTGTAGCAATTAATGGAGGTAATGAACTCATTTTCTGTCTGTAATTTGATGGAAGTAATGAACCCATCTTCCCGCTGAATATTGATGAATAATGAAACCATCTTCTGTCTGAACTATTTATGGAAGTAATGACCCATCTTCGTTTACTAAGATGGAATAATGACAGATCTTCTTTAAACTATGAAAATTGAACCATCTCTCTGTAACTATTGATGAATAATGCCCCTCTTCTTCTGTAACATTGTGGAAGTAATGAACCCATCTTCTGTCTGTAACTATTGATGGATAATGAACCTCTTCGTCTGTAACTAAATTTATAAATAATGAAGATTTTCTGTCGTAAACTATTGATGGAAGTAATAACCATCTTCTGTCTGTAACTATTGATGATAATGACCCATCTTCTGTCTGTAACTGTGATGAATAATGAACCAAACTTCTGTCTGTAACTATTGATAATGTAACGATCTTTGGTTGTAACTATTGATGGAGGTAATAACGATCTTCTGTCTTAATTATTAGGTAATGAAACCCATCTTCTTCTTAACTATTGATAAGTAAAGGAAACCCATCTTCTGTTTGTAACTATTAGGAAGTAAGAAACCGATCTTCTGTTGTAACTATTTATGAAAACGACGATCTTCTGGTTGCTATTATTGAGAATGAACCCATATTCTGACTGTAACTATTGATGAAGTAATATAAAACTAAGGTATTTTAAATTTAAATCTCTTCTTTTTTGCCGGGGTTTGTTCTTATTTTAACCCTTGTGATATATTTGATCTTGCCAAGAACTTAGGATGACATTGGTTTGTAGGCCCCAAACATAGACTTCTAGTTAGGACACATGCATCAATCAACAAACCTTTTTAATCCTCTTACAATGCGTGGCAGTAACAGTAATTATTCTTTACACTAAATTTGGTCCGGGCCCTAGCAAGTGTCTAATAATTGATTAAATAATCAGCTATCGTAGTAATGTGGAATAAGGTCAAAATAAAGGACGTTAACTGGCGCCATGCTTTTCCCAAGTGTGCAATACATTGACCCTTACCTCCCATCTTTAATTTGATAAGTGACTGTCATACATTTCCACCTTACAGTTTGAAAAGGTTATGGGAATTCTTTTAATTCTCAGCTTCTACCAGTATTTAATCCCAAATTTTTACAATGGTGTGGACGTCAACTTTTGGGGATGGTTTAGGAAGGAGGCTGGTCTCGAACGTGACTTTCACTTAAACGGGGGATAGTTCCCAGGCATTATAGAATGACATATTAGACAGTGTAATCCCCCGTTCGGTTACGACCAGTCGTTGCAATTAGGGCTAAGAAAATTGTTGCTCTTCCGGGCTCCTAAGCGTAATTGATATTGTCATGTCTGACAGAGAAAATGGGACAAATAATGTACTTCCAAATAGTGCTACCTCATAAAAAAGTGATACAATAGTTTAGTTTCAAATGAAGTATAGTTTTGTATTTTCATTCGTTGTGTGTAAATTCTTAATTAAATAGCACTGTTTTGATACTGGGGAAGTGGTGTGGTACTGGGAAAGTGGTGTGTACTGGGAAGTGGGGTGGTACTGGGAAGTGGAGGGGTACTGAGATGGTGTGGTACTGGGAAGTGGTGTGGTACTGGGAAAGTGGTGTGGTACTGAAACGAAGCCGCGGGAGCGTAGTTGTAGTTAACTCGCTTCTCAAGTCTGGTGGTCGGGTTTAACTCCCGCAGTAAATTTTTCCCGCGCGACGCTCTCTGGTCGCAGCTTTAAATGGGAACAGACATGCTCTTGGAAAGTAAAGGCTGCCGGCGTGATGCTGACCACATCACCCATCGTGTACCGATGGTCAATGAAAAACAGCTAACCTGTGTGACCATATACCAGAGGGATGAGGTTCTTTATTTCTTTCACTGGTAAAGTGATGTGGTACTGAGGAAGTGGTTGATACTGGGGAATGTGTGGTCTGGGAATGGTGTGGGACTGAGGAAGTGATGTGATACTGGAAGTGGTGTGGTACTGAGGAAGTGTGTGGTACTGGGGAAATGGTGTGGTACTGAGAAATGGTGGTACTGGGAAGTGGTGTGGTCTGGTAAGTGATGTGGTACTGAGAAGTGGTGTATCTGGGGGGGTGTGACACTGAGGAAGTGGTGTGGTACTGAGAAAGTGGTGTGATACTGAGGAAGTGGTGTGGTACTGGGGAAGTGGTGTGGTACTGGGGAAGTGGTGTGGTACTGGGAAGTGGTGTGGTACTGGGAAATGGTGTGGTACTGGGAAGTGGTGTATTCTGAAAGTGGTGTGGTACTAGAAGTGGTGTGGTACTGGGAAGGAAAGGGGGTGGTACTGAGGAAGTGGTGAGGTACTGAGGTTAGTTGTGTGGTACTGAGGAAGTGGTGGGTACTGAGTTAGTTGTGTGGTACTGAGAGTGGTGAGTACTGAGTTAGTGGTGTGGTACTGAGGAAGTGGTGGGTACTGAAAGTGGTGTGTACTGAGGAAATGGTGGGTACTGGGAAGTGGTGTGGTACTGGAAATGGTGTGATATTGAGGAAATGGTGTGGTACTGAAGTGGTGTGGATACTGGGAAGTGGTGTGATACTGAGGGAAATGGTGGGGACTGAGAAAGTGGGGTACTGAAAATGGTGTGATACTGAGAAGTGGTGTGATACTGGGAAATGGTGAGGTACTGAGAAGTGGGGTGTGAAATGGTGTGATACTGAGAAAGTGGTGTGGTACTGGGAAGGCAGCGATTTCGTAGTGGGGCAGATGTGAGGGACTAGTTTAGTACTGGGGCAGTGTTTTGAAACTAGTTTGGTACAGATGAACGCCCGTGTGGTGTGTACAGGGAACAAAGAATAGTACCACTGTGACCTAAAAGGGATGTCGTAAGAGGCGACTGATGTTGGGCCAGGAAACTACTAGTAAATAAAAAGCATTGGGCAGAAATCGGATGTGCTGGTCTCGTAGGCGCATAACTGGTACAACGTACAATCGCTCTTAGGGTCAGATCCCTACAAATCAAAGAGTGGTTTAAGAAGTGGTCGATATGGAGCGTTCGAAGAAGAAGAAGAAGAATTGAGAATCAGCAACCACATGTGTTGTGAATTTAGAATGATCAAACGGATATAAAGGTGGCTTCAAGCGACACCATCACTATTTAGTTATTTGTTATGTTAGTTAGCGATCGACGTCATGGCACATTGGGCATTTATTCGTGCTTGCTCGCCGCAGCCACCAAAAGTCCATTTGCTCACAGTACCCATGAGAGTTGATTACTATATCTTCTCTCTCACCACGGACGACACTGTCTGGCATGTCCAAATTTAAAACGCCAATCTCGAACTCGTTCCAGTGTCTGAGACCCGCCCATGTCACTTGAGAGGTACCGCATGATGATATCGGCTCTGTCCAGCTTCTGCCCACCTGGGGTCCGGCACCGTTTGCAAGAGAGTCAACGCCGTTACCCCGCACTCCAGCATGTCCCGGCGTTACAGCCAAGTCATTTTCTTGAGATGTGATCTCCCAATCTCCCTATTTAGTTATAAAAGTTTGCTAAAAAGTAGAGGGTTTATTTAGGTTTCTTTCTCAGACACCTGAAACGACCTCTCTACACCTTGTCTTTATTATCTAATCCAGTCCATTTGCCTCAGCTTCAGGATAAGAAATTTATAGAACGGACTTTTTTAGCCTTTATAAACAGTGTCTTTCGCCGCCCCTGTTATCTGTGAATTCACCAAAAGCATGACCTTGTGCTTTATCCATTGTATCGGGTAACATTGCTCTCTGAGGTATACCTGCCTGTTTAAATCTGCTTATGGGAACCATTTAATTTGTTATTTCGATGAAGTTCAGTACTGATGTTGTACTAACTTTTTTTTGATGTCTTCATTTCTAAACCGGTCTCCCTTCTTTACTCCCAGCAGTCGCTAGACATTCCTCTCTTTGTGAAGGTTTTATTTTCTGTCATTTAATGTCAGTGTCAAGGTTTGGGACTATTTGCATAATAGCTGGAGAAATATTGTGTTGAACATTCTCTATTTGTGTTCATGGTGACATGTTGCGTTTAAAACATTCGTCATTTTTTATAGTTGTGATTTACGTTACTGCATCTGTGTTTGGATTTCATTATTATCTTCAGTTTGCTGAAAAATGCTCGCTAGATAGCAAAGTCTTTGACTTGTTTTAATAAGCTTTTGTGTTAATGGGACTTAATTTAATGGGCAATTACTTCTTACTATAAGGTACAATTCAGTTAAATCTTTTTATTGTAAGAGAAGTAAATAGTTATATTTTCAAATTTGGATAGCATGTACTATTACGTCCCTTTATTTCTTAATAATAATAATAATAATAATAATACTAATAATATTAATACACTCTTGATTGACTGATTGATTGATTGATAGGACCATCATCATTGCACTTGGAAAGTACATGTGTGCTCCCAACTCATTATCATTACTATGTTTCAACTCACTATTATTACTGTGTCCCAACTCACATTCATTACTGTGTCCCAACACACATTCATTACTGTGTTCCAACTCACATTCATTACTGTGTCCCAGCACACATTCATTACTGTGTTTCAACTCACTATCATCTGTGTTCCAACAACTCTCATTACTGTATCCCAGCTCACTCTCATTACTGTTTCATAACTCACTGTCATTACTGTATTCCAAATCACTGTCACACGTGCGACTCACAACCACCCAGAATGAAAAAAAAATTGACAACACGAAAATAATGAATAAAAAAAAAAATAATTTCATACTTGTGAGTACATTGAAAATAAACTATTATAATTGGCATCTGTGTACTTTATATTGATATAAATATCATGTATGTACTATATCATTGATATAAATGACACGCGTACTATAGTATACACAATAAATGACACATTAGCACTATAATATTGAGATGAATAATATGTGCGCAGTGGCGGCTCGTCATTAAGGGCTAGTGGGGCCTGGCTCCACTAAAAATAATGTGTAACGTGTATTTATTATTGTACAAATTGAAATATAACCTAACCCAATACCATGATCTTCCAAACAAAATGTGTCTGACCCACCAACAAAAATTTGCACGAGCTGCACTGTATGTGCATAATATAGAATTTAATAAAATGAAATTTATGCTGTATATTAGGAAAAAATGTATGAACAATGGGATGTTTAATATCACTTGTTAATCGCTCTTTGTAGGGAATGCTAACCCGAAACAAATGCTTGCAGAAAACGGATGCACCCTCACAGTGAGGAATGGGATAACGGATTCTACGATTGCCAATTTGCCTCGAGATTTACCACGCAGTAAGAATGTCAGACCTACCATCACGAGGTGGGCCAAACTTACTGCGGAAGAGGTCCCACAAATGGGAAGCAGAAATCAGGATTATATCCTCAGAACTGCCCCATAATGTAGGCTTGAGAAGAAAGAGGTGGCCCACTTACACTAGTCAAGACACTGTATGGCGTGGCTGATAATCCGAGACAGACGCTGCCTTTATTAGAGAATCTGAATCCCAATCTAGTGGAAAGCAGAAGACAAACTGTATGGCGTGGCTTGATAATCTGAGGCAGACGACTACCTTTATTAGAGAATCCGAAATCCCAATCTAGTGATAAAGCAGAAGATAAACTGTATGGTGTGGCTGATAATCTGAGGCAGACGACTACCTTTATTAGAGAATCCGAAATCCCAATCCTAGTGAAAAGCAGAAGATAAACTGTATGGTGTGGCTGATAATCTGAGGCAGACGACTACCTTTATTAGAGAATCCGAAATCCCAATCTAGTGAGAACCTGAAAACAAACTGTATGGCGTGGCTGATAATCTGAGGCAGACGGCTGCCTTATTAGAGAATCAGAAATCCCAATCTAGTGAGAACGCAGAAGACAAACTGTAGGGCGTGGTTGATAATCTGAGACAGACGACTACCTTTATTAGAGAATCCGAAATCCCAATCTAGTGAGAACGCAGAAGAAGGAGAATCGCTCGTTGTGATAAGTGTAATCGCTCGTTGTGATAAGTGTAATCGCTCGTTGTGATAAGTGTTTAATTTGTATGAAAATTTACTTGATTTTTATGTTTTTGGTATGAAATTTCTGTGATTTTCATGCAATTTTATTTTAATTTGTATGTTATTTTCTTAAATGTAATTTGCATGGAATTGCAGAGGATCAAGAGAATTAAAGAATAAAATCGAAGCTTTTGAAACAAAGTGTTACAGAAACGTTCTTAGAACAACCTGTACAGAGAAACGAAAGAAAATATCTTACAAGACCTGCATATCGAGAAGTATTTCCTCATACTTAACCTCACGTTACAGAAACATTATATCACTCGTGTGGAGCCAGGGCCTACACGAAGCAAAGATAGCCCACTGTGTCCTACAAGGCATTTCGTACAGGCGACTGAGGAGTGGTCTAGGAAGCTACCATAGTAAATAAAAACGTCGTAGAAATCGGATTGTTGGCCTATTTGTAGAGCCAGACGCATTACTGGCACATGTACAATCGCTCTTAGCTCCAGATTACATACTAATACCACAGAGTGGTTAACAAGTGGTCATCGTGGAAAAGTTCGAAGAAAAGGATGATGATATTTTGGCCACGTCACTGTGATTTGAAGAGCGGTAATGGAAGGCATGGTTCCTGCAGTACAAGACAGAGACGACCAATACGAAGGTGGCAACATGACATCAAAGAAACCTTGAACACAACGCTGGAGGAGGTGGGAGAACTTGCAAAAGATACAATTTTTCTGGTGGACTGTGATGAAAGCGTCATGCTACTACCTGAACCAAGCGAATAATACTGTAAACAAGAGGGAAACATTAACCCTTTAGCTACTATACACGTATATATACGGTGTTCCCGTAGACTGATAAAGACGTATATATACGTATTTTATTTTCTGTCGTCTTTGGGCTAACGACGTGTTATTCGAAATAGTATTCAACACGGTAGAGTGTAAGTAGTAAAAGTATTCAGCAAAAGGTGACACACTTTCAGAAAGTATTTAGCAGCTAAAGGGTTAATTAAAGAGAAGTGCAAACATCAGTGTATCCAGAGAAGGAGACAGACGATGATGATCGTCATCCATTGTATAGTCTGTCCATTAATTCGTGAGCACGTTTGAAATTGATTTTCTCGAAAACTACCTGTTGGATCTCAGTGATTTTTGCATGCAGCCTTAGAATATCCATGACGCTAGAGAAATATTTTTCCAAGAAAATTTGATGTAGTTTGAAATATTTCTTCTTTAGGTTATATTAAAATCAACCTCACCGGATTGTACACAATAGTAACAGATCTACGGTACACAGACGCTTTGTTCTAAAAATACATTATGGTAACATTGAAATATCAGTAGTACTAACAATTTCACACGGAATTCCGACTGAACCAGTCGACTTTGAAAGCGGAAAGCACATGACGTTATAATTGGGATACCGTTGTATAGTCATAGGTGTATCTCGCTATTTGTATGAAGCTATTATATCATATTTGTTGGCTTATCAAAACTGACATTGATATCACATTCATAATGAGTCTGAAGTGCACATTTATAACAATGCAAAGGTTACAGTTTTACTATACCAACACTTCCGTAGGAATCTAGAGGTCATCTATATTGCGATATTCATAGCCTGAAACGACGCAACTGGCGCTTGGTCTGAAAAGAATTCTTTTCCCGATGGATTAAACAGGACACAAAGTGCACTAATGTCAAGCAAGGAAGGAAAGAACAATTGACGACTTTGACATAGATGTCATAAGACGGAGCTCTTGAAAATGTTTGCGACAAATCAACTTGTTACTCTCAGGAAACTGAAATTAAAACTGCAATCAGATTGCAGCATAGACATTCTAAAAGTACTCTATGGAAAATTGTAAGAGCCGCCGGCTTCACCTTCAGAAAAACCTATAAGCGGCAGGAATATTATTTGTAGAAAGCCACATTTAATTGCTGCCCAGTAAATCGAGGCAGATCCGTGAGTGGCGGAGGCAAGCTATGATATTGTATATTTGGACGAATCCTGGGTCAATGCTCACCACACCAATGCTAAGAATGGCAATCAGTAGACGGTGAACAGAAAGAAAAATACCAAGCAGCAAAGGCCAGCGTATTATACTACACATGCAGGAAGCAGTGAAGAAGGTCTTGTCCATGACGCTGGACTTATTTTCCAATCAAAAAGTACCGACGGTAGGGACTACCACACAGAAATGAATGGACATATTTTCAGGCACTGGATGGAGAAAGATCTACTTCAAATTCTAAACAGACCATCATGCTTGGAATGGATAATGCATCCTATCACAACGCAGTATCAGCGGAGACAAAGTACCAACTGCATCAAATACAAAAGATCAAATTAGGACTTGGCTTTGCTAAGGAAAATGTCAGCTTCGATGATTTATATTTGAAACCCGAGTTGTTGCACCTGGTGAGGATGACAAATAAGACAAAGGTGTTTCATATTGACAAAACTTGCGGAATCCCCGTTTTTTGGACTCCTCCATATCATCTCACCTCAATCCGATAGACTTGTTGGGCAAAAAGAAAAGGGGAAGTTGCCGAACAAACAGGACGTTTAAAATGGGGATGTTGAAGTTCCCCACACGAGTCCCTCAATGTAAACACAGTTCGGGAAGAATTGGAACATGTGCCGAGAGGAAGACAGTATCCCAGATATTAAAATTTTACCTAACAATTTTCAACCTCATGGAATCTCAGATTGGATATTTAAACATATTTTGATTACAACGAAAATAGCAACATTTCCCTTCCCAAAAGCTCTCCATCTACAATTTGTGGGGAATTAAGACACCTGGGGCTAATGGTGACCGAAGGGGAGGACCTTTATATTGTATCCCAATTATGACCCATCAAGTTAATAGGAGATACACCTATGAATAAATTGACGGAAAATTCAGGGGTTACTGTAAAAACAAAATTTACCCCCTATTTAATTGTCAAAAAAATCAAAAAATTCCGGGGTTGCAAAATCCAGATCTATGGACTACTGGTTAGCTTTTTTTTTGCGTCATGGGTATTCTGGGGCTCAAAAAAACACTGAGATCAACGGAGTTTTTAAAAAACAATTTCAAACTTCACGTTTAAAGGACAACTATATTCCGTCGATGAAAACAATAACACTTTTTTTGTCTGCATTTGCTTTTTTCTGGACGCGCATCCTCGTGGAATTAGTCTTTTTTTCTTTCGTTCGTTCTTTAGACCAATTTTAATCCTTTTTGTATTTTGCTTCAAGAACTTAACAAAATTCTTTTTTGGGGGCCCCCAAATGCATAACTTATACACCTTGGGGCACAGCATCCCATTTCAGCCAAACCCCCTTATCGCCTCTTCGACATGCGGGAGGAACAGGGTTTTTCTTGACACCCCAAATTTTCCCGGTAACCCCTGGGAAAAGCGGGCCTCACTGAGGGCCCCAAACCAGGAACCTTCCGGAAAACCCACCCTTTCAGCCATTAACCACCCTTTTCGACCGATAAATAAAAATATCTGTTCTGATAATGAAAAAATTCATTAGAAAAAATTTGAAAAAAAAATTTAAAATCCCAAAAAATTTTCCCAAAATTTCAAATTACATAAAGGGGTTCTCGCCGTGTACAAAAATTGCGATAAACCCAATATCTTCCCTTTAAAAATAGATCAGACTATGTTTTAAACCCAAAAATGCAAATGATGACAATAACTTC
>JADZMA010000528.1:0-33539 GCA_020796225.1 Arion vulgaris | reverse complement strand
CCATCCACTGTATCTCTCGCGATTCCATCCACTGTATCTCTCGCGATTCCATCCACTGTATCTCTCGCGATTCCATCCACTGTAGCCTCGCGATTCCATCCACTGCATTCCCCCTCGCGATTCCATCCACCATCTCTCATGATTCCATCCACTGTATCTCTCGCGATCCCATCCACTGTATCTCCCGCGATTCCATCTCACTGCATTCTCTCGCGATCCCATCCACGCACTTCAAGTGATTCCATCCACCGTATCTCTCGCGATTCCATCCACTGGTATCTCTCGCGATCCCATCCACCGTATCTCTCGCGATCCCATTCACTGCATTCTCGCGATTCCATTCACTGTATCTCTCTCGCGATTCCATCCACTGCATTCTCGCGATCCCATCCACTGTATCTCTCCGCGATTCCATCCACTGCATTTCGCGATTCCATCCACTGTATCTCTCGCGATTCCATCCACTGTATCTCTCGCGATCCCATCCACTGCACTCTCGCGATCCCATCCACTGTATCTCTCGCGATTCCATCCACTGCATTCCTCGCGATCCCATCCACCGGTATCTCTCGCGATTCCATCCACTGTATCTCTGCGATTCCATCCACTGCATCTCTCGCGATTCCATCCACTGTATCTCCTATGATCCCATCCACTTCTGCATCTCTCATGATTCCATCCACTGTATCTCTCTCAAGTGATCCCATCCACTGCATTCTCATGATTCCATCCACCGTATTCTCATGATCCCATCCACTGTATCTCTCATGATCCCATCCACTGTATCTCTCATGATCCCATCCACTGTATCTTCTATGATCCCATCCACTGTATTCTGCGATTCCATCTACTGCATTCCTCGATCCCATCCACTGTATGTCTCAAGTGATTCCATCCACTGTATCTCTCTCGATCCCATCCACTGTACTCCTCGATCTCATCCACTGTATCTGAGCAGCATTGTCCTACAAGACGCACTGTCTGCTTGTTGGTAAACTGCTTATGTGGCCGAACCACATAAAAATATATTGTGCTGTTTCTTCACTGTCTGCCTGCCTGCTCGCCTCGCTCGCCTGCCTGCCTGCCTGTCTGTCTGTCTGTCTGTCTGTCTATCTATCTATCTATCATATGTCTGTCTGTATGGCTGTCTGTCTGCCTGTCTGTCTTTCTGCCTGCCGCCTGCTTGTCTGTCTGTCTATAATATACAATTTCATACTGTAACTTTCTAATGTGATCAGTTTAGTGCAGTTAGTGAAGCGTAGTGTAACATATTTCTCAAATATAGAGCTTTGCTTTTATGCTGAAACAAGTAATTAGCCCAGTAGCTTGCATTATTTATTCACTTCAACTAATGTATCTACCTCTTAAACTAATTCATTCATCACAACTAATGCATTCACCATAAACTAAATGCATTCAATTCAACTAATGCATTCACTTCAACTAATGCATTCACCTAAACTAATTCATTCACTTCAACTACCTGCATTCACCACAAACCAAATGCATTCATTTCAACCACACGCATTCTACTTCAACCAGCATATTCACTTCAATTGATATATTCACTTCAACTTATGAATTCACTTCAATAAATGCATTCACGTCAACTAATGTATTCACTTCAATCCAGGTGGTCACTTTAACTAATGCATTCACTTCAATTAATATATTCACTTCAACCAATGCATTCACTTCAACTAGCATATTCACTTCAATTGATATATTCACTTCAACTAATGAATTTACCAACAAATGCATTCACGTCAACTAATGTATTCACTTCAATCCATGTGGTCATTTTAACTAATGCATTCATCAATTAATATATTCACTTCAACCAATATATTCACTAACTAACGTATTTACTCCAACTAATATATTCATCAACTAACGTATTCACTTCTAACTAATATATTCACTCGGCCAACGTATTCACTTCAATTAATATATCTACTTCAACTAATATATCTACCCCAACTAATACATTCATTTCAGCCAAAGCGGCCCACTTCCAATTAATATATTCAATTTCAACCAATATATTCACTTCAACTAACGTATTCACGTCAACTAATATATTCACTGCAACTAATATATTCACCCCAACCATATTCACTTCAGCCAGCGTATTCACTTCAATTAATATATTCAATTCAACTAATATATTCACTTAACTAACGTATTCACTTCCATTAATATATCTACCAACTAATATATTTACTTCAGCTTTCAATATATTCACTACTATTAATGTATTTATTTTGAATTCAATATATTCACTAGCCAATGTATTCACTTCAAATAATATATTCACTTCAGCTAATGTATTCACTTCAACTAATGGTTCACTTCAATTAATGCATTGAGGTCAAAGGTGCAGCCATATGACAACGCTGCGCCAGGTTTGCAAGTGCTGGTACTAATCAAGACCCCACTCACGTCCACGTTAGACTTCTGAAAACAGACAGAGAACCATGTCTGGTTAGGGATCGAGGGAGAGCCACTCTGACATAAGTAGTGGTACAAGGCAGTTACTATGCGAGACCTTACTTTTTTCCGGATCCAGAAGCACTTGAACCAGCTTCGGCTCGGTGCCATGGACATCGTAACCTTTCGGTTCGGTGCCACGAACACCGTAAAGCCAGGAATTGTGATGCCTGCCAGCCCGCGGAATTGAACCCGCACTCAGAGGCTTGTCACCTGGGCAGTTCAACGCGCTACAAACACGCTGGGCAGGCGGGCAGAGATTTACTTTAAACACAGACGAGCAGAATTTGAAGGGTTTCCGCAATGTCTCGTCCGCCGATGGGAAAAGCGGAAAAAATAAAACGAATCGGGTGAATTGATACGGTACGAGACGTCAGGAGATTCGCGTCCCCTCGCATCAATGATCGCACCAAATTTGCCAGCTCGGCAAGAATCTGAATAGATGCAACAGTCGTGACGACAAGGAAGATTGCAGTAAACCTGCATCAGAGACCACGCGCAGATACATCTATTGATACAGTTAGCGAAGCACAAATCCCAAAGTTGCGTTCTTATGCCTAACGAAACTGCTTCCGGAAACAATCCAGGCACGGTACTGTTGCACTAACAACTAACATCGCCGGAAGAACTGGGGTGGGGTGAGGTTGGAGAGCCTAAAATTTCAGTTGCGCGTTAGCGACGAATGAAACGACCTCTCGAATATCATTTGTGCGCAGCCCTAGTCCAGTGTTTCGGGGACAGGAAATGAAGAGTAGAACTACAAATTGCCAAGTGAATACACTCCAGGATTCAGGAATAAACTCCCACCGTGGATAGAAAAGTAAGATCGATAATGGGTTTGATTGGTACAACCCCAACCATAAGAGGGTGGTACTTTTGACGTCGATCATCCTATAAGCGTAAGATGACGTACAAACACCATGGCCTGGGATCATATAGAGGCCAAATTAAACAGCTGAAAATTTGATCGTTAGTAAGACTAGCCGATGTGTTCCTTTAATATTGAGAATGTTCCTAATCCGGAACGACCCTTACATAGTTAGAAAGCAGGTATATTATAGACATATTTTTAGCTAAGATCATAAAGCCCAAACATAATGGCGAGAAATGATCGTTGAAGAGCAATAAATACAAGAAAGAGCTAAAAAGTGACTGTTCGAATGACTAGCTATAGAAGGGTTGAGAATGCCAAGTTGAACAACTCACTCAGTCAGAAAAATAGTAAGTGCTCTTTAGCATAGATTCAAGCCTAACTATACGGAATTACAAGATCATTAAAGAGTGTTTATCATACGATGCGGCATGAAATAACCTCACCAAAGACAGGAAATCTGATAGAGAAATGCACTTCACTTATCAATACTGGCGGTAAAGTATTGCTTGGTAACGAATACTCAAGGCAGCGTTTGCGGCAACAGGTTTCCTGTAACAATCACACTCGAAGGATCGTAACTAAGTACTTGAAAACGTCGAAGACTGACCGTAGGCGAGGGACACCAGTAAAATGGTAAGCAAGCCTCACACAAAAATCAGCTAGAAGAGACAGTCATGACTACCTCCTGAATTGACAGCGGGCGTTCACAGGAGAAGAAGAAGAAGAAGAACTAATGCATTCACTTCAACTAATGCATAACGTCAAATATACGTCCATTAAACGTCCATGAAATGACAATACTCAAACATGGAACATATTTTGTCTCCGTTTAGCCAATATTAAAATGTTTTCTGCTCTATCTATATAATCTAATTAAACAACACAGTGAGATAGAACACACCAACAACCCGTATCAAATATTATAAGGAAATGAAGGTGGAAATATTTTGGTCATGTTCTTAGATCAGACGAAAAGAGACTAAATCAACAAGTCCTTATGTGGTCACCAGTTGGGAAAAAGAAACGTGGAAGACCAAAGACCACTCTTCGAAGAACCATCCAAAAAGAAATTAAACTATTGGGATGTAAAACCATACAAGATCTCCAACTGCTAGCAATAAACCGCATCACATGGAGAACTAAAACCTCTGCTCTGTGTGTCGGGCCTTTTGGCAAGAAAGGAACAAATTAACTTACGTATACAATCTCATAAGATTATCTATACAAACAGTGATGGTAGTTTTTTTTTGTTTACCCTACTTATATTCAAAATTATAATATATATGGCTCATTTTACTACTTTATATATATATATAGTATATTTCGTTTACCCTCACTTTATATATATATATAGTGGCGGCTCATGCTTAGTTCTGTTGGTGGGGACAGACACAAATTCTGTAGTGTGAAAATCATGGTTTTGTGTTAGGTTATATTCAACTTATAAAATAATAATACATTACACATTGTTTTGTGGGGCCTTGGCCCTCACTCGCCTCAATGACGAGCCGCCATTTGTGATATATATATATATATATATATATATATGATTAAATAATAATTCCTATCGTACTGCTATACGTTACATATAGGGCCTGCAAGCAATTTCTCCATACCGCTCTATCCTGGGCACCTGCTCAATCTCCTCCATGGAACTGAGACTGATATTTCCTGCCTCTCTCAGCAAAGTTCGCTTCAGGGTCTCTTTGGTCGACCTCTTCTTGAACCCTTTGCATCCCACTTCAATGCCTACTTTGATATTCGCTGATCATTTCTCCTCAAGGTGTGTCCAACATATCTCCATCTTCTCTTCTTATAACAGTTGTCACTAGTGGTTGACCAGACATGTCTCTGATTTCATCACTTCTCCTGAATTCGTTCCATTTTATATCCATTATTTTTCGCAGACATCTATTTTCAAATGCATTCAACTTTGGCTTTCTATCTTTAGTCATTTCCAACTCGCTGGCATATATTAGGATTGATACAACATTTGAATTGAAAATTTGTAATTTAGTTTTAATACTATATAATTTGCAGTTCCATATTTTATTTAGACTTTTAAAGCTGATGTTATGCTTTGACAATTCGTATCATAATTTCTTTAAATATACATAAAATATTGATATGTGTGTTTGAGAACGTGAACATTGTGATATACGAAATTGTTGTCCGGGATATATATGCGACCAATTTGAACCCCCATACAGGTGTCGCCCCAGTGCAACAATGGTATAAGACAGAGCCAACTATAAACGTATGGGCCTTCGACCAGGTAAGAATTACGGGAATCAGACCAACCACAATCACGTGACCTGCATTCCAGTATTGTTGTATATAGAGGAATTCATGTTAAAATCAACACAAAATGCTAAATCGATTATATATGATGCAACAAGTCCTAGTTTAATAACAAGGAATATCAATTATACTGACTATTTTTCTACCAATAAATAACCATAGACTCACAGAATTGAGTAAAATTGCAAAAATCTTGCAGTGTTCTATCAAACATATAGATTCTCCCATTGCTCGCCTGCTCGGCGTGTTCGTTGCACGCTGGACGACGGTGACAAGCTCCTGTGAGTGCGGGCTCTTCTCGCGGTCCCGGCCTAGACTGATGAACCAACTTTTATCATGAATTTACCGTGGTTTTGAGGGACTCCATTCCTCCGCGCATGAAGCCACGAAGCTCTCAGTTTAGGGCCAGCTCTTTTCTTATACCTGCTATCGCTGACAATCTTGTAGTACTACGCTCTGCCGTCATGTCCGCTCTTTTGCAAGGGCACAGGATAGTTGTGCCACTTAAACCCAGGAAACATGTGGACGCGGAGCTTGTTGTGGCCGATCCGGAGGCGGAGGATGGCAACTTGTTCCTCAAGAGTCAGACCATAGTACCCGTCGCTGTTGTTGTACTGAGGATGATCTTTTGATTCATTTGTCTTTATAGCGCCAGCCGATGGCGTTCTGGGTCTTAACAACCGATCTCTGAGATAAGTCTGAGGTAGTCGCCCGCCTTCTTTAGCTAGCTTGTCGGCGTGTTCGTTTCCGCTTATGTTGCAGTGTGATGGTATCCACTGAATGACGATGGTTTGAGCGGAGCGCGCTAGTGCATCGAGGGTCGCTTTCACCTTTACTGAGCTCTGTTTTGGTTTACACTTTTCAGTGCCGTGATGACCGATAGAGCATCGGTGAATATCACGACTTTGTTGCGATGTCTCTTCTCTCTAGGACTGCTTTGCCGCTGTTCTTATTGCCTCTGTCTCTCTGCTCTCGGCAGTTATTTGAGTATTTCCACTTGGCAATCCGGTTTAGTGACCATTTCTTTTCTTTTTGAGAGTTTAAGCACTGGCCTATCTCCGCCATCGCTGATTGCGTTCTTTGCCGATCCGTCAGTATACACATGTATCCACCACTTTCAGGGTACTGGAAGGTTATGTGTTTTTATGTGGCTACTTTCTTTTCGCAGATTTTTGTTGTCTCTTTTAGTATGCCTGGGATTGGATTCCCCTTAGTTTCGGCATTTTGGTTTTCCACGGCGGGCAATTTATCGGTTGCCTGGATTGATATGACTTGCAGTTTGCTAGTACTGGGAATGGTCTGGTGGTCAAAGTTTTGGCGTTTTTTGCGAAGCTGGTCCTCTGTATCCTGTCCCTTCCGAAGCAGTGTAGGGGTTTCATTGTGGTGGTAGCTCATGATAGTACGGATATGGTACGTCTTGGTAGTGCGGGTGGGGTACCTTTTGCTGAGGAGCTTAAGAGCTGAGGGTGGTAGTTAGTTCAGCAGTGACACTGGTCTTTCAATGGTATGGCGTTCTATACTATGGATAATAGAGCTTGGTAACTGGGTTTTCGTGGTCTGAGGCTGATTACATGTTGCTATCGTATTGTAACTAAAGACCAGTCAATTCTGTTTGACACACAATGAATGCACGTTTACAACGTTAAATGCTGACAAAACTAGTCGTGAACTAACGGATGCGATAAGGTTCCACACATGAGAGTTGGAATATGTATGGATTGGCATCACCTGACCGAGAATAGCTTTTGGTAAAAGAATCGACAGTGACATTATTCTCACTTTCAGGCGGCCATCTTGTCTCTCCTATGTTTTTCTAATTGTTGCTAACTCGTCACTCTCTTCTTCTTCTTCTTTTGTCGTCACACTGCTACCGCGTTGTTGCCCAGTGTCGTGGTTTTCTCGTTTTTGTCTTGCGCTGTTCTGGTGGCTTGTGTGATTGTTATTTCTGCTCTTTCACAGGATTCTGCTACGCCATCTAACCATCTTTTCCTGGTATCTTCTCTTGCCTTCTTTCCTGATGTTCTGTTGTAGAAGACTATGTATACTGTGGAGTTTGGATGCACTTACAAGTGGCCAAACCACTTCATTCTTTGTTTATCTATATAATTCAAGCAATGGTTTGTGCCAACTTTCTTTCATGCTGATGTTATGGATTCTTGTTCTTTCTGTGTTGTTGGTAACTTTCTCAGCAACGCATTTCACATGAAGTTATTTTTTGTGACTGGCAATGCTTGCTCAATGTCCATGTTTTATTCTGGTAACACAGCAATCCTCAACTACGCAAAACGTCATTGTCTATTTAGTGTTACCCTTCATTTGGAGAGTGCTTACACTAAGTCTCTACTAATATATCCTACCAACTATACTATAACCAAAGCTACTTGTCTCACTCTGCTGCCACCTGGGAGGGGGAATTGTCAATATCCATCACAGAATCCGTTCATTCTTTCACATAGGGTGAATCAGAGCTGTTTAGTTTTTCCGCTAACACTGCAGACTTTCTGTCCCTTCGATCTGCCATTATTGATGCCTGTGATTGTTTCAATGTACTGATGGGCGTGGACTTGGCGTTAGTTAGTTATTTGTTCTTCGTGCCAAAGGCGGCACATAGGGGCAGTAGTTTTAGATCTCCATGTGATGCGTTCGTTGCTAGCAGTTGGAGATCTTGTATGGTTTTACATCCCAATACTTTACTTTCTTGTTGGATGGTTCTTCGAAGAGTGGTCTTTGGTCTTCCACGTTTTCTCTTCCCAACTGGTGACCACATAAGGACTTGTCGATTTAGTTCTCTTTTCGTCTGCTCAAAAACATGACCTAAATATTTCCACCTTTTTTTAAAATTTGATACGGTTGGGTGTTCTCTCACTTTTTTTTGTTAGAAATGAAATCCTCCATTTTTTTTAATAATTTTCGGAGACATTTATTCTAAATTTTCCAGTTTTTATCAATTTTCTTTTTTGATTTAACTTTTCACAACGTATCGGACAGAATCACACAGACCTAAAAATTTTAATTTTGTGCATATACAAAGGGTCTTAGTTAGATACGTTAATTTAGGACTTAGGGTTTGATAACCACACGGTTCTGACTATTGCCATTTTGGGGAATTGTTTTTTGGGATGATACCCATTGCATGTGTCCAAGGACGGGTCGTACTTTCCAGGTAGAGTGTTTCGGGATCTGGAGTTTGCTCCCCACGTGGAGCCTGCGAGTTTGGCATCATCGTGAGCCGGTCTTTTTTTTCCCGTAGCATTTTCTTTTGGGGCACAAGTCAGTTTTCGGTCTAGTGTGACCCCGGTACGGGGGGTTTTGTTTTCTAAGGTCTTGCCCATTGATTTTGCAATTTGGTCTGTTTTTTTGGGAAAAAATTTTATTTTCTTTTTGCTTAATTTAACACTTTTTACCACTTCCAAATTTTTATTTCCCGAAGGGGCATTAATTTCCCTCAAACAATATTCCGTGGGGCAACACAAGTGTTACCCTTTTAAGGATGTTATGTTTTTTGCAAAGATTGAAAGGGGGGTTGGGAGAGTACCCCCGCCCCTTGCTCTAATGTGTTTTCATGAAAATTCCTGAACTTGAACCCCTGCTGTTCTGTTCTCTACGATATTGCCATTTATACATTCTTCCTTTGAGGGTGAGGAGTCCAGTTTTACCCTCTTTCCAGACTGTGTCCAAGCCTTTCTCCATATTACCAAAACTGTCATGATTTTTTTTTTGGGGAAATCACCCCGATTTCCTGGACGAATAGGTTACTTGATTTTTTGTGGTCGGTGTTTCCCAAAGCCCCCCTGTTGTCCCGGGAAAAGCCCTTGCTTTCAAGCCAAGATAGCGTTTGTTCCCCAGGGTTCCCATGAGTTTGCCCGCAGCTTAGAGGCTTATTGGCTTTCGCCGGTCATTTTATTTTTGCCTGGTTTATGGGACCATGATCGCCCATTCCGTGGTACAATGCCTGTCCTCCGACATATTTAGGACGGTCAGTAGGGCTGTTTTGCTCTAGTACCCAAGTTTTTAAGCATCTCTTTTTGGACCCCACCTTTCCCCGGGACTTTCTGAACTTGCTCCCTTAACCTCTCCCAACCTTTTATTATGGGATTTTTGTTGAATGTTTGGTTTCCCCCGAAAACATTTTTTTTTGTTGGGTTTGGGGTTTGGGTTTTGTTTTTTTTCAATTTTTTAGGGTTTGGTGGTTGTTTCAACAAATTTGTGGTGATGTTTATTGGGTGATTTAGTTGCGAAAGCGTTTGGGGTCGATACGTTTTGGAGGTTCCCCTCACTCCTTCCAACCCAAAGGGTTTTTTTGCTTCACTTTTGCTCCCCGGGGAGGGTTTTAATCCTTCCTGGCCTGGAATTTTTTCCCAAAGGTTTTTAATTTTGTGAGATTTCCCCAACGGATTGCATTTTTTTTCTTTTCATGATGTTGATGCACTCAACATTGACATCTGTCATCCCCATGTTTAATTGGCTTTTGTATTTTTTCCCGTGGAAACCCAATTTTAACCCGTTTTTTGGGGGAGAGGTAAATGTTGGAAAGGGCCCAAAACGGGGTGCATTTTGCATTTCTCGAGTAGAAGGTTGGCGGTCGTTGGGCATTGATGGGGAACAGGTTTTTCTCTATCTCCCAGTTTTCCCCTTACTTTCTGTGTTTTTCGAGGTAGCCCCATCTTTCTGAGGGCTGTTGAAATTCTGCCACCTTTGCTGTTCCCGGGGTTTTTCCAAAAAATTTTTTAAATTTAACCCGGGAAAACTCTTTTCCTTTTTAAAACCTATTCCCCCCCTTTTTCCCGGCATCCATTTCTTTGCTTGCCTTCCTACAGGTGGGACCCCCCCGGGCTTTCTTTAATTGGGTTTTGGGAACCCGCCCCGTCAGGCATTTAATGGGTGTCGTAGAAAATCAATTTCGTCCTCGTTTTTTGCCTTGTTTTGTAATTTTTGGACTTTGCACAATTTTTTAATGTCGGGGCCCAAAATTTTTGCCGTATTAACCAGAGCCCGTGGACCTCGCCGCTGTTTTTTAAAAAAACGGGCCCCTTTTGAAGCATGGGCCCGGCCCCCTGCCCGATGTGTTAACAGCACCAACGAGATTTAAATTTAAAAATATTAAATAAAATGGCCCCATGAGTTTTAGATGGGAGATAAATTTTGAAAATTTGTTTTTTCATTGGGCCCTGTCCAATTTAAACCAACTTTTACGGGTTCACTTCCAGCCTTTGACGTCCCCAGCCAGAACCCCGGCAGCGGTTTAATTTTCTTTGGGCAGCGACTTTAAACGACCTGCCCTCCCAGGCGATGAGCGTCATCCGCCCAGTTTTACCTGTTTTGTTAATGGATGTTTGGTTTGTACCGCCCAGTTTTGTTTCGTTTACTCCCATTTTTGATTGCCCCCAACCAAAATACAAGGCAGAGTGGTTCCCCAAAAAAGAACAGAGCCCGGGGACTTTTTCGAACGCTCGGTCAGCACAGGCTTTTGGTTGGCCTGTCTTTTCTTGATCCAAACCGGGGCCGGGCCCCCACATCGGGGGTTTTTTTTCATCCGGGATCAGCGCAATTTTGGGGTTTATGTCTTTCTTACCCCCCTGATATTTGGGGATGATGGGTGAGAAACGCCCTGCCCGGCGTCCGGGGAGGGCAGTTTCAAAGGCGCAGAAAAAACCCCTTTGGGTTTTCGCTCGGCTAACTGTACCGATCTTAATCCCGCTCGGCCACATATGCGGAGTTTTTTCGCAATCTTCCTTGTGCCACCGTCCCCATTCCAAATTTATCGGAGGCCATTTCCCTTTTCCCAACCCTTTACCGTAAAACACTTCAATGGTTTTCCCCGCTTTCAAGGATTGACAAGGTATTCGTGGGAAAGGCGCCAGTTTCACCGTCTCGGGTTTTTTGGGGCATTTTTATCGGACTTGGGCCCGAAATGTGGTTTTTAGGGTTTCCGCCCGCCTTTTTTTCCCCATTTGAACCGCCACTGTTTTTTTTAGGGCGCTGTACGGTGCTGTTTCATACTTCGGGTTTGGGTATTTTGACCGGCCGGGAAAATTTTTGCTTTTTTTGGGGTTTTCCCCTTGTTTTCGGTGTGTTTCCCCCAAATGTTTTTTTTTTGGTTGACGCTGCTGCTGTACTTTGGTTTTTTTATGGCATCGACCAGGGGATGTGTGCTTGTTCGGGATTTTTCCCCCCAATTTCTTTTTGATTTGCACTCTACCACTCGTAGGTCTCTGATCTCTGCCCCTTTAGCCAGACCGGGAAAAGAGTCTGTTTCCAGGTCACCATTTAGGGAGGGGCAGGGTCTTTGGGGGGCCCTTGCTAACCCCGGTAAATTTTCCGCCAAGCCCTTTTACCCCCGTGGGGTTAATTCCTTTCCAGGTTGATTTTTGTGGGAACAAAACCAAAGGGGTACGATGTCCATGGGGCAAAAGCTAAATCAAAGGGTACAAAAACTTTTTATTTCCCCCTTTGGGGTAAGTAGGGGTTTTGATTTTGGGGTTTTGGGGTTTGGGGTTAACGGGGTTTAATTTTGGAACTTGTTGTTTTTTTTTATTTTTATTTTTATAGCCAAACATTAGAGAAAAAGATGTTCAGTCTTCCCCCCTCCAGATGTTGAAGGATATCACATGATGCCCGTTTGCTTTAAAAAAACATTTTTCTGCCCCCAATCCCTACTTGCCCAAAAGGTTTAAAATCTTTAAATTAACGTCAGTTTTGGTTTACAAGTTGGGAGAGAAAAAAGAAAATCCTTATTCATTCTCCCTCCCAAAAAATTTTGTCAAGGGGCCCTTTTCCTTTTTTTAATTTTCCTATTCCCTCTCCTTTTAAACCCCCCCTGTTGTTAAAACTCTGGCCTGGCTCTAAAAAACCAATTTTCCCCCCGCCTGGATGAATATCACCCAAATTTCCCTGACGCGTGGTTCGTTTGCCCCCTTTTGGGAAATAGCTTTGGGCGCTGTTTAAAATTTCCCCTTCTAGCCCTTGATTTAATATCATCCGGGTTTATTTTGACTGCTGTCCTGTTCCCGATTCCCCCCACGCCCGTGATAATATTTTTTTATGATTCACGGCGCGGCCCAAAAGTATAGATCCCCACGCCTGGAGGGAAAACAAGATTGACCGACTGCCCCAAACCCGATTTCCCCCCCGCCCCCGGAGGGAAATCACCATTTTCCGACGCCCTGAAACCCGATCTCCCCACCCGTGTGATGTGAATATCATCATGATTCACTTACCCGACCGTTCCCCCCACCCCATGTTTTCCCCTGCCCCTGCTCCCTCCAAACCCTCCACGCCCGTAGAAAATCATATAATTCCCTTTACTGCTAAAAATTGATTTGTGGGGGGAAAATTCACATGTTGATTCCAATCCAGATTTTCCCCTTTTGGGTGTGAATATCATCAGATTTGTCCGATTGAAATGTATCAGATCTTTCCACACCTGTTGTGAAATCACAATTGACTCTGACTGCTTAAAATTATCAGATTTCCCCCACGCCCGGGGGAATATCTCGATTGCACTCTAGACTGCACAAAACCGATCTTCTCCACGTCCGTGGATTTAATACATTTATTGTAGGGTCCACAAAGTACTTATCTTCTCCACGCCCTGTATGGGGGCCTTTTAATGGAGCAAAAAAAACGGACCTTCAAGGCATGTCTAAAAAAGGGAAAAGATAGGGGGGTTGGAAGCACCTAGTAAATAAAAAAACGTTGCAGAAATCGGGGTGATTACTTTATGCTAACGACACAAAGTACACATCCCTCACATCACAAAGAGGGGTTTAACAAGGGGCGATATGGGGGGTTTGAAAAGAAGAAAGAAATAGTCTTATACATTGAGGGATGTTTGTGATTTTTAATGTGTTTATCAATCATGTTTCTAGTGACCGCATTTCTTTTCCCTGTTCCTTTACTCTTAGAACACATGCATTTTGAATTTGTAGTTTGTCAGAAAAATTCCTCTGCAAGCTCAGGGGAATGGCCAGAGACCCGTGGTATTTTTCCGAAACAACGCATGACAATGAAATTTTGGTGAATAATGCATTCGCTTGGGGTACAAAAAATACACTATGTTCCTGGTATTCATTAGTCGATCAAAAGGTGGTGCTTGGTCAGGGAAGGACGAATCACACAAGCAAACAATTTTCAGAATCCCCCATCTTGTTCCGAGGTTAAAAAGTTTCACTGTTTGGGATGTAATCGGGGGACAACCTTTTTTTTTCATAATTTGCTTTGAGTAAAAATTTGAAAAAATTGTGACAGTCCAGGATAAAAATTGAGACCCCCATTGAGAAAAATTTATTAACTTGGGGAAAGATTTCGGGAAGGGGGAATTAAAGGCAAAACCCCCAACTTTAAAAAAAAAAACAAAAAAAAAATTAAATAGCCCATTTAAAAACGGACGAAAAAAATTTTAGTAGTTTTTTAAAAACGAAAAATTTATTTAATAAAGTTAATATAAAGTCCCCAAAAAGGAACGAGAAAAAAGGTGAAAAGAACCTGGGGAAAAACATTTATATTTTTGTAAAAAATTTAACCGGAGGGCAGACTATGAAGTCAGAATTACCAGAAGTGTTTTTTTGGGAGAACGGTCCAAAAAAGGGAACAAGAGAATTGAATAACGTGAAGAATTTTTAATTGATCCAACTTACTCCCAAAAATTTAACAAAAAAGAACCGGTTTACTTAAGAAAAGAACCTGACGACGACCAAAAAAACAACGACATACCACCCCGGGAGACGACCAAAGAAAAAAAGTGAGCTCCACCCAGGGAAAACCCGATGAAGATGAGCTGAAAAAGGACAGACCCCGACAAGGGGAACCTGACGTCGAGAGGACAGAAGCTTAGAGGAGAGAAGAAACAGTGAGAATTTTCAAACATGTGACTTGGCGAATTTAGTACCTGTATAGAGAGTTGGGAGAAAACGTACAACCCAGAGAGGGATTTGAGGAGAGAGAGGGGAGAGAGAGAGGATTTGAGAGAGAGAGAGAGAGAGAGAGAGAGAGAGAACCATTTTAATTCTTGCCATGTGATTTGCAGTGTAGCTGATTTAACGTTGTGATTTGCAGTGAGTACCTCAACGGGGAAGTCGGACATCTCATAATAACTTGCAGTTGCTAAGGGAAGGGAAATATTAAAGTTTAGGATATTAGAGGTGTCCAAGAAGGTTGTATGAATTCAATTTAGGAGGGGGAATTCCAGCAATTTTCTTTTGTTGTTTAAGGTTGACATATTATCCAGCCATTGAGCCCCACTAGTTCAGTAAAGGTTCCGAGTACGATCCTTGTGTGTTCTTTTGTTGACTCATATCGTATAGAGAGTCGGTATATGCCATTTTTCTTAATCCTTCCTAGTAGGATTATTCTATTTTTTCTCTTCTTGTCTTGTTTTCTTTCCTGGGGCATTGTACTAGTTGAAATAAACTACTACACATGGGTGTCGTTGGCAATGGGGGAGCAGACAGGCTGGCTGGCTCTGCCACCATATCAGAGGGCCAGCCAATGGATAGAGCTGATATTTTAAATGCCCTCATAGAGTGTGACCACAAAGAAGATTTTCATTTAAACCAATCCACGTCAACTACTAGATTGAAGATTGGAGTAGCAAAGAAAGAACAGCATAACAGGTACATGAGTAGACTCATCAATCAAAATCGAACTGGTACTGTCAGTCGCTGAACGCTGTTAGAGATATTGCAAAGAGATCGGGGCTGCTATGAACATGTCCGGAGTGCAATGAAAATATTTCATACTGAAACTGAATCCGGTGTGGCAAACCTGCAGAGCGTTCTGGTCACCGCCATTGTGTTCATTGTAAGGCAACTTGGCGTTACAGCAAAATAATCAAGAAATAGACATCGAACAAGTATTAGGGGTTTTGTAAACATTACCAAACACAGGAATTCAAACACAAACTCTTATTTCTTATGGCACCCATTGCCTAGCCCTACATACGTGCTTTTCTAAGAACACAACCTGCTAGCTCTTAAAGAAAAGAGCTTCACTAAATTATGCTTTCATAAACAGCGTCGACTATAGAACACAGAACAATCATGTCAGATTCGATTGAACAGTGTTTGCATAAACACATACGATAAACATTACTTATTAACTCGCCGGTGTGGTGCAGGGAAACAAAGACTAGTACCACTGCAAACTACAATGCATGTCGTAAAAGGCACTGATGTAGGCCCTAGTGGTGATACTCTAGTAAAAAAAAAGCAGCGCAGAAATCGGATGTGCTGGCCTCTTGGGCAAACTGGCACAACTAATCGCTCTTAGGCTCAACCCACATACAAATCACACAGAGCGGTTGACAAGTGGTCGTTTGGGCGTTCGAAGTAGGGGACTTGTTAATTGTCTCTTTATTGAACATACTCATTAGCTTCATGCTTCTTTGAAGTTTTTCACTCCTTATTTTGATACAAAACAGCACAACTGTGTCTTTATTGAGATATTCATTAGTTTTGATGCTTTCTGAAGTTCTTACAACTCTTATTCTCTTGATACAACAACAGCACCAAATTGTCTCTTATTGAGTACTAGATGATTAACTGGCACGCACGGGTGAAACCTCCCATGAGGCCATTACCTTGTAGTGGTGGGGAGGCTTGCGTGCTCCAATGATACAGTGAGCTAGAGGCGGGAACTTATGTTCCCGGAAGGGTTACCGCCGGAAAGGTCACTGAAGAGGACAGACGAAGCATGTCTCCTGGTCCTCCAGGTTGGGAGGGGCTTGGACTAACGATCCCATCCTTTAAAAAAAAATTAAAGTTACGGAAACAACAACAAACATACAACCTATCTACGGGCATGAAGGGCTACCAAGTCATTGACTCAATGACTGGAAGTGGTGAAAGCCGAAGGAACACCATGAGGACGGAAGTCCTGAATGCCAAAACCAAGACCAGAATTGGATGCTGGAATGTAAGAACAATGTACGAAACCCGGAAAAACTGTCACAAAAAAACGAGAAGTGAGAAGATGTATCTACATATCCTCTGGGTTAGGAGCAGATGGACAGGAAACGGAAGAAGTACCACTGCAACAGGTAAAACAGTCCTTTTTCTGGACAAAGATGACTACACCATGAAGGAGTAGCAGTAATCCTAAGAAAAGGCGTGGAAAAGTGTCTGTTAGAATGGAAACCTATCAGTAGCCGCTTGATTAAGATCAGACTAATGGGGAAGCATACAAACATCACAATCTTACAATGCTATGCGCCAACTAATGATAGTGAAGATACAAAGAAAGACTCTTACTACGAAAACCTACAAGCAGAATTAGACAAGTCACCATCCCATGATGTTATCATTGTTATGGAAGATCTAAATGCGAAGGTCGGACAAGACAACACGCATAGTTATAGAACTATGGGAAAATATGGATGTGGTATGATGAACGAAAATGGGGAACGTTTAGTAAACTTCGCAGCATGAACAATCTTTGGGAGAACCCTTTCCCCAACATTTAGATATCCACAAATTAACATGGTTCCCTAATCAGAGAAAAAACCAAATAGCCATATAATGACATGACCATGGAGACGCTCGCTCCAGATGTTGTAGTCAAGAGAGGCAGATGTTGTAGCGACCACCACCTAGTCACAGCTTATGTCAAACTTAAACTAAGAAAAACAGGACAACAAAAAAACTTCCAAAAGAGGTTCGATGTGGATAGACTAAAAGACACGGAAGTAAGGGATAAGTTTATAATGCAGATAAAGAACAGATTCCAAGCCCTAGAAAGTAATGAAACTACGGATGAAACTGACAACATAGATAGAACATGGGACAACATAGCATCTATATATAAGAGCAGTAAAAACATGTCTAGGGTACCACAAAGAAAAGAAAAGAATGGATAAAAATAACATGGAAAATAATAGACAGCCGAAGAATATTAAAAATAACTTGTTAGAAGCAAAGTCCGAAAGACTAAAAGCAAGATACAAGAACAGTACAAAGCCAAGTAAAGAATCAAAGGCTGTGAGCTGACAAAAGAATGTATGTTGAAGACCTGGCAGTGCAGGCAGAAAAAGCAACAAAAAAGTGTGATCAGGGAAAAGTGTACAAAATTACAAAGCTAATAAGTGGGAAACATTACAGGAGATCAAATACTCTCATAAAGGATAAGAATGGAATAATATTGACAACGGAAAAGGAACAAGAAATACGATGGACAGAGCATTTTAAAGAATTTCAAAAACACCGCCAACGGTAGTAGCAGACATACCAGAACCAACAGAGGAATTAGAAATTGGCATTGAAAACCCAGGGGGTGAGATCATTACAGCAATTAAATCTCTTAAGAATAAAAACAGGGGAAAGATAATAACGAGAACTATCAAATAGACCCAGAACTTGCAGCTAATATTTGCAACCTTGTTTCCTTATATGGAAAACCCAAAATACCCGATGATGGAACAGAGGAGTCATCATCAAGATCCCCAAAAAGGGCTCCCTTGCCGGTTGTAATAATTGGCGTGGAATAACACTGCTTTCTGTCCCAGTAAATCTTAAACAAAATCATCGTACAACGTATTACTGATGCTGTGGATAAGAAACTAAGAAAGGAACAAGCAGGATTTCGCCGAGGACGGAGCTGTATAGGCCAAATATTTGCTCTTAGGGAAAAATCATAGAACAATGCACAGAAATGGGAAAGCAACTCTATATCAACCCTTGGAGATTTTGAAAAAGCTGATAGCATCACCGCGAGAGTCTTGGCGTATCTTAAGATGGTGGAATCACTGTTTTTATAAATATTACGCCTGCATCATGCAGTGTTGAAACCTCAGAACCAGTTTAACAAAAACAGGCGTGCGACAAGGATGTTTAGTCAGCCCTTTTTATTCAACACTGTCATAGATTGGGGGATTGTAAAACAAGGAAGATAAAGGGAGAGGTATTAGATGGACGTCACATCACTTGGAAGACCTTTGATTTTGCAGATGACATCGACTCTATCTCATACACATAGAGATATCCAGGGAAAAACCTGCCTTCTTAACCAATATAGTGAGATGGTTTGGGCTGAAAATAAATCAGAAGAAAACTGAAGTAATGACTGAACATGCAACCTTCGCACCAGTCAAACTAGAAAGGGAAAGCCCTGAGATACAACGCTTCAATACCTTGGAAGTTTTGAATGAAGGAGGCGCTGGATCTGACATTAAAAACAGACTGAAATAAAGGGACGAAGTGCATCTGACCTTCAGACCGCCTGGAAATCTGCCCAATACAGCATCAGAACCAAGACTAGTATCTATAACAGCGGTGCTGTCAACATTGCTGTACGGATCGGAATGCTGAGAATGACAGAACAGGATATGTCCAGACTCTCCCCTTTCACAACTTGTCTGCGAAAAATCTTACGCGTGTACTGGCGACTCTTCTCGAATCAGAATTGCTTCAAGATGCCAACAAATAGGGCACTATCATCCGGACGACGCTGGAGATGGATTGGCATGATGCGCATGGGGACTGGCTCCGGGAACGAAACTGCACTGAGATGGACCAGAGGGAGGCGAAAGGTGGAAGACCTAAGCTACTGGAGGAGAACGATAGAGCAAGAGCTGGGAAGGAAATGAATCTAGCTGGAAAAAGCAGAGGAAGGAACAGGAAGAATTGTACGTTTGTTGTGCCTAAACGCCAAGGGCGTAACAGGCTAAAGACACGGTGAAAGTTGTTAGTAATCCTTGATGAGGAATTGGGTAAGCCGTTCCAAGAGATATCATTTTCTTCTAAATATTGTACGTTATATTTATTTATCAGTTAGGGCCTGATAGTAAACAACATTCCTTGTTTTTTCGTGAAATACCATGTCTTGAAGTTGTTCTATTGAGTGCACAATATTGCAGAAGTCTTCTGTTAGCTTGATTGTGTCAGTGTTTGGTTCCTTGCAAAGCCGCCCATCTCCTAAAGCAAGCAATTGATCAGCAAATTGTCAAGTATTGACATCCAGCTGTAAATGGACCCTCATGTTGGTAGTTAATTTTAAATTTTGAACATGTCTCCAAAGATGGGATGATTTCAGAAAACCTTGGGATCATCAGCCATTGTTCCTCTAGGAATAATAGGAAGTGTTTGCCTGAAATCACCAGCAAGAATCACTACTGCTCCACCCATAAGTTGTCGATTGCTTCTAATATCTTGATGAGACCTTTTTGAGTGCTTCTATTCCGTCTTTTAATCATAGTGATTCATCCCAAACAATCAATTTGCATTGTTGAAAAACTCCCGCTTTGCCTGTTCATTTACTGATGTTGCAAATTGGCTCTTCGGTACATGCTAAATCGAGTGGCAATTTAAGAGTAGAGTGGGCAGTTCGTCCCCCTTAAGCAAAGTGGCTTTTCCCAGAAGAAGCCATTGCAATTGCAATATGCGATTGAAAGCGAATTTTGAAAGGAGTAAATTCATCACAAACGTCTTTCCTGCCCCTCCGGGGCATCAATGAAGAATAGACCGCCTGTACCACCATTCACTCGGTTCATAATTATACCGTAAACTTTTTTGGTCATGAACTAATAGTTCCCTTGATGGTTACGTAATGCTCTAAGTCGCCGGCGTTGTAAGCGGTTTCTTTGGTATTTCTCTGCAAACGATTGATGTTGTTTCCTTGCTGGATGGGAAGTTCTAATTTTGGAAGTTTTACTAACTACTGCTCAATAACTTTATCCTCTATGATGATTAAAACTTCAAATATATCTTCGTTAAATAATTGCAAGTCAGATTCTGTTCTTGTATGATTAAGAATATCTTCCGACATACTTTCTTTGAATGTGTCCACAATTTTGTGGATTTGATGGATTGCATGAGGTAATAAGAATGATGAAAAGTGATCTGATCTTTTGTGGTTATTCTGATGCAACTGTTTCGCTATCGTAGCATGCCATTGATTGTCGTCTCCAGCAATCAAGCTATTGGCATTCTTCATGGAATGTTGCACAACTAACCTCAACCGTCTTTAATTCAGTAAATGATATTGGAACTCTAACGATATGAAGCAGGATGCGGAGAGAAACATTCGAAATTGCTTGGATGAATACACAAACATCCCAAAACATCGCTAGATTTAACTCCATCGAACTCAACAACTGTGATCATTTAATATTAAAAGCTTTTCCTGACTCCATCCATGTAATATTTAGCAACTTCAAAGTAGCAAGTCTTTGCAAAGTCGTCATTTGACAAAGCTAACAAAAAAGCAGTTGTGCTATTTCGAGGTTATTGAACTCTCTTGTTGGAAATTCTTCTGTATTAGCGTAAACCTCCCTGTCCGTTTTCAAGGTGGACGCCTTCCAGCGTCATGAGCGGAGGCCCCCATGAACGGGAACTAATATCCGCCAAACTGCTTCATTGCCGCGATGTAGCGGCGACCTATTTGTAATAAAACACTGATCTTTAAGGAACCTAAGACATTCTTCGTGCGCTGAATGCTGGGTAATAAAGTTCATAACTGTATCCACTTGAATTTCCAGCAACCGCAAACTGGGTGTGAAGCAAATCAGGCTAGTATACTTGTATGCTCAATTTTTCCATAAAATAGAAATTTATTATAAACTTTAAAGTATTCATTTTCATTAAACAATTTTATAAACATTTCGTAAGGGAAAGCTATACCTATAACGAGACAATTATGAATGGTCACCGCAATAATTTTTGTACACTCGCTACTTTTGTACAGTTACAGCTCCAAAACTTCATATTTTCATACGATTAAAATATATTACGTCACTGAATCATACATTTTCAAAAGGATGAATGATTCTCTCTTTGTCTAATTTTGTGTGCGTACATTATCTTGAAGCTACAAACTTTTTGATCGCTAGATTGACGACCCTGTTTTGTTTGATGTCACTTTGACCGACTACTACGTTGTTCACCTGACTCTTGCAAACAAGAAAAAGAGCACATAGAGCGATAAATGCTAACTTTAAGCATAATTACAAAACTCTATGTTATACATTTCTTACAAGAAGGTTATTTAATTAGCTATGTTTAGTGATATAAATTCCAGCTAAATGTGGGATGATAAATTCATTCATATATATTGACGATAGAAGATATTATTATATTTATCTAAATATTACCAATGACTGATTACAATATGGTTTGAGATCTAATTAGGATCAAAGTTCAAAACATTATGCTACAAAGTTATAAGTAAAAAATAAAAGTAAATAATAGAATATATTATGATTGGAAATAAATTGCTTGTAACTACAGAAAATTATATATGTAGTAATAGCTAATAATTTGTAAATTATCTATTTCAGGCTGAGAGGAGTTGTTTGCTGAACCATTGCTAATACTGCATTATATTAACATGGCACATACATTGACAAGTAAGGTCTCAATATTCAAGGTCTGTGTAGGACATGGAGAAAACTTTTAATCGAAAAGAAAAAATTCTTACCTACACAGCATATGTATACATAAATAAATGAGACATTTTTATTTGGAATAAATGTAAATAATGATTTGGCCCAATAAACATTCAACAAGTATGTGTAGGAGAGTGGCTGGTGAATTATACGTGATTCAAAGAACACTGACTGTAAAAATCCACTCAAGCCAACGCATGACATTGTTGATAAATCTCTTAACAGTATGGACTGAGCTTTAACTCTGATGTTAGTGTAAATGAGTAGTCTATGTTTGTATTATAAACAAACTGTCTTATTGTTTCAAAATGTCAGCAAGTGAAACTGGTCATGTCATAGCATTGATACTGTCCTCCATGATCTCCCATGCATTCTAAGCAGCCTGCAGTGATGGTAGGATATTTTTACAGGATGAGGTTGATGTGACTGCTGGGGCATAATTTATGTGAGAAAAACTGTACCACAGGCGACATGCCTTTCAACCTCACCAATGTTAGATAGCAAAATTCATCTCTATCGTAGTAAATCACTGTGAGCCTCTATCTAGAGGAAGTTAAAGATATTTAATACATTTGTTAGAAGAAACTAAACACATCTCACTCATATAATTTATCAGCTATGTAGAACAAGAGGACAACCATTTGTATTGAAAAAATAGTAAAATCCAGGAAACAAACACCAAAACAAACTCCCAACAAAACTAAAGTATCTAAATATTCTAAGATGTTAGGGAACTTGTAGCAGGTACACTAATTTATTCTCATGTACACATGAAATTAAACGCACTCCCAAAAAGATCCTGTAGAATACTTGGGTAAAGTAGCAGAATTAAAAGTAATAGTCCCAACTCTTTAGCTATTTTGCTGAAAAAGAACTGCTAGGATTATCACAAGTGAAAGAAAGCAAAGTATATCTGAAGCAGGTTGAAGGAGATGTTGCCATGAAAGATCAGAAAGGCAGTGTAAAGCAGATGTTACAAGAGACTGGGTGTGCTGATATGAAAGTATTCAGGATGGTCATACAATGAAAATCATGATATTATATTAAAGATTTAGTAGTTTTGTTTGTACACTTCTTAGATTATAGCAGAGAGGGATTATTAACATGGCAGTGATGTATACTAGAAGATTCAGATTTGGGCTAAAGTGGAGGCACCATGGCAAGAAATAAAGCCTAAAGTCACAATGCAAATTGCAAACTTAGCAAGACCAAATTCTAAATTAAATAATATCTAGTAAGTATGAATGGCAGAAGTTAAAGATATATACAACAACAGAGTAGCAATTATGACAGATATGAAACTTTTGATAGAAACACTGACACGGTTAGGAGGAGGTAAGAAACTGGTGGTTTTCTTTTATGGAGATTATGATTTTTAACAAAGGTGTATGGGCCATCAGGTGCACAGGGAAGATATCCATGGCTTGTGGTGCCCAATCACGTAAAGACTTTCAGGTTCCAACGGAGAGTGCAGTGATCTGTACAAGCTAGAGGTCTGGTCATTGTTGAAACAATATCACAATCAAGCTCTAATACAATTGGCCATGGCAGTAATAAAAAATACACCCTTGCATTATAAACTGGCTTGCATGCTCCAATTTTAAATATTGATATTGACAAAGTTGCTCCTCCTTACCTCTACATTTTATTAGGTATTGTCTATAAACATCACACATTACTAGAAAAGCAGCGCTGACAGAATATGAGAGAGATATTCATGGTAAATATAGAAAAGGAACACACTGTTCAAACACCATACAACATTTAAACAATACGTAAGAATTGGCATCAGGCAGAAATGTTTCAATAAATAAACAAGTTGGTACGATTTATTAGTTTGTGAAAGTGAGAGGAGAAATAAAATGTACATTAAGATTAAGAAAGCACAAGCAAGCCTATTAGAACTTGAGTTTGCAGCACTGTGTGTTAGGTCTGGTCCAGTGTGTCTACAGTTAGATAAGACAGAGCAAACACAAAATCACAATTACAGGCATATCAGTAGAGCTTTTTTGTTGGTAATTCACTGTCATAAATACTTAACATGCAAAGTCTATAAAGATCTCACAGAAGATGTCATAACACACACACAATTGTACACACAGAATATAAGGATATTACAAATATTGTATTGATCATAAGAGACATTTTAATTCATTAAATACAGCATTTGAAAAAGTTCACAAATTAGACCCTCTACACAGTAGACCAACCCATGCTGAAACAGTTCCAGAATACAATTAGTAATACAAGATTATATGAAATGTACAGACTGTATTTTCCAGATAAAATAATTCCCAAAACAACACATACTAGTCATCACTGTGCAAATTGACCAGCCTAATGGTTTGGATTGGGCTTTAGAGAACAAGGAGTGAGAAGCACATTCAATGGTATTGGCAGAGAAAAGAGCTTGGGGTATAAGAAATAAAACTAAGGAATTAAAATTTATCCTAGAAACACAGCTACAGAAACTTATCCAACTGTAAATACACAAGTTCATCAGAAAACATAAAGTTTAAATAATAGCAGACCTTCAAGGTAAGCAATTTGTCACTGCTGTATTGTTCATAGCTGTCTTAATAAATAATTTAGAAATATTAATATTTATATGTAATGTGTTTGTAGTGATGTCTTAGGCAAGCATTTTGCTAGTGCCATAAGTATATATGGCAAGTTTGTGTAAGTGGCTAAATGAGGTATGTATGAGTGTGGAAAGTATGTGTGAGCAAAGTATGTATGGAGTGTTATTAATTATAAATGTGGGCTACATTATGACTAATATGTGGGCTAGTAGAATTGTGATAACCAGGCCATAAATGCGTATTGTCACGTATGAAGATATGTATTTTTGCTTGAACTACTATTAGCAGTATATTTAGAAGCAAAGAGCTATTGTTAAATGATAAATTAATTATGCTAAACATTACATATTCATGAAGAAGTAAGCTATCTCATGTATTTATGGAAATAGATGTGATGTGTGAATTTATGTTATTGATTAAATATATATATATATATATATATATATATAATATTTTGTAGGTTGAGATATGTTAAATATATTAGCAATTTAACAGTAAATTTGTCATAACTGTCTACATACTTTTATGCTATTATAAATGACCAGACATAGCTTTTAAAATTCTGGCCTCGTTAGCTGACGACATTATATGAGTATAGTATTATATGTCAAAATCATTGTGCCCTACTGTTATAATGAAATAAAATTCCTTTAAAATTAATCATTCTAACGCCATATTCATAACCATTACACTTGCATTTTTATTTAAACAATTTTTTTGATCTTATCATTACTATTCTTATCTTATTATCTTACTCTTATTATTCAGAAAATTTACTGGCAATGAAGAATTACTACTATATTTCATGTTAATGTGCGTATTAAGAAACATAAATTTTAGTATTGATAACGTGTCTTTTGTCAAAAACTAAACTTTGTGCACAAGTTTGAAATTGGTATATTTTCCTTCAATGAATATTAACAACGTACACTATCAGCGTAATTAGCACATCGTCAGCTACTTGGAAAGTGACTAGTCTATACCGATATAACTTCATAACTATATTACACAATGACTTAAAACTACAATAATCTATAAAGCTACATATGAACTTATTATAGCTAGATGCAATAACGTATATAGTGTGTTTACATTAACAACAGCCGGATTTAAAGTCATGATATAGTTTCGTACCGAAATGTCGCCGCCTCTTGTATTCCACATTCCTGTACAGGAATGTAAACAAAGGGGAGTTAAGCGTAAAGGGACATAACGAAAGAGTTGCCATCATTACCACCGTGGCCAGCACGATAACCTTCTATTTCATCAATCAATTTCCATCTTTTTGAATGCCAAACATAGCTTGATCAGAAACCCAAAGAGGTATTTAATGTTACTGATCGATTTTACTGAATTGCACTCAACATTGAATATGTGCATCAAAACATTCGTGACAACATTGACAACATGGAATAAATCCATCTATTGTCAATGTTAATTCAACTGAACTATTTGCTCTTAAGTTTCTTAGTTATTTGAATCAGATCAGCTTAACTTTTCTTTCTGATATAGTGAGAACATCTTCCAGTTTGAGTTTGCCAACAGACTTTTCGGATATCGTTTGCACATTTGTCGTCCCTTCATACAGCATGGGGAATTCGATTGATGTATCCACATGGTCCATGCAAATCATTTGTTCTATAATGGCTTTGAGCGTAGTTGTGATCTGTTGATCAGGAATTTCCGCCCTCTAATATCGCGACTAATATTATTTGGGTCAATCTTATTTAATAACCAAAATAATAAATGGTTATGTATAAACCCTGTTTCTGCTTATTCTGTTGAAGACACCTAAACATCCTTGTTGGTGACCAAAGATCTCGCCTTCGTTATAAGCTGTATGAATTTAATTAACTTAATGTTACACAAAGTATTAGATCGCGTCTATCCAAATGTGACTGTCCTGGTAGTAATTCATTCCTGTATTTTTCCATTTTGGGTTACATGTAAACGTTATGAAGAGGATCAGGTTTAAGTAATTGCGAATATATAATCACCGAATCTTGGGTATATTCATGCATATACCGCTGACTCCGTAAATGCTGATGGCAAAATAACCACCTGCCATAGTTATTTGCCTGGCCATATCTATCGCAATAGCATCTCCTCAAATGAACAGAAAGGTCTTCTTTCTGAATGCAGTTTTGTTTGTATTCAATTGAGCTATAGAGCAATCTTTCGCAGTATCTACTTTATGAACATATCTACCAAAGTTGATGGAAGAGTTGGCGACAATTTAAAAGGTGATTTGGAGCATTCTGATCATGATTCGAAATGAGAAATCTTGAAGAAACAACCTGTTTTGAAATCAATTTAGTTACTGGATTCCTTTGATTGATGCAAATGTAGTAGCCCCATTCACCCTGAGGAAATAAAATTGATATCAAGGTATCGTAAGATCTTGTGTGTTTCTGGAAATTGCAGTTTGTTGTCTCGTTTTTGTAAAATTAGGTCCCGCTTTCCGTGTAAATCATTTCGCTATGATAATGGCAACTTCGTTTACTACAGGCATTATAAGTCCGGCTTGTTGACCAGTCGGAATATGCGTCAGCGCGATCGGTACCTTCCAGTCGCCAGTGTGGAACTGATCTAACACAGTCTTGAAACTTCTGACATAATCTGCAAAGTGTGTAGCATACGCTAGTAGCTAACACTGTATTGTGATTATTCCCGATTACAATTGATGCGCTGATTTTGCCTCAGTTTCTTCTATTACCCAAGAAATAAATTTGAAGAAATGTTAGTCTTCATTTACAAAAGAGTGAACTAAATTGATGATATACTTGACCTTGAATTTGTGTTGAGTATAAATCTTGATGAGAAATTGGAGAAGAAAATTAAAAGATATTATCTGAAAGCATGGGAATTTGTATTTTCTTTATGTTTTAAGAAGTTAGAGTCAGCTATATTCATGAACGATTTTAATGGTTCAGGTGGGTTCTTGTAATGGTGGCAACTGAACTTTTCTTCCAGAGCAACACATTCCAGGTGTTTCACCAATCCATTTTTTGGCCTTGCAGTGAGGACAATCAATGCTGTCAATCCCAATAGCAATTATTGGGTATTTTTCGTATCTGTGATTATTATTGTAGTTGAATTACTGATTCTCATCAAAGACTTATTTGGGCAATCCGTGCTATTGCTCGTCGTCTGGAGTCTTGTTCGAGTCGAACAGCTGTTTGCCGACATATCTCATTTGATCGGTTATAAGCCATGCGTGTCCTGGCTAGTCACGTCGAATTAAGACAGCATCCTCGTCTTCTGAATCCCCATTGGCCATTCTCGACCTATTAGCTCTTCCGATTTTCTGATATCATTACATTTTCTGCAGATCTACTGCCGCTCTTTCGTTTACAGTCGATATTCTGACTGACTGAAGAGTTTTCTTTTCTAGTGATACTGTATAATGAATAGTTTAACAATAACAATAAATGACCTGTGGAATTTGACAACAAGCAACCTAATATTTATCTATTTTCAAATGAGATTTGTTTGAGCTTTGACATTGAAATTTTCCTTGTTGAATAATCTGTTGAGGTAGGAATGACAAGGTGGATTTTAGCGCATTGCGCACATGACATAGAAGGAATGATGACGTTATGTTTGGTAGCGGCTAACTTAGTAAATGTATGCAAATGTAGGGTCAGCGCGTATAAATTGGTTTTATTTATTTTAAAAACGGTATTGATTCGATTTCGAAATTTTCTTTCCACTTTCGTTAATATAATTTTTAGTTTACGTATGTTTTTACCACTTTGGTGAATTTTTGATATAAATTGAGGTCAGCTTGTTTGAACAATCAAATGACGATTGTTATGTCAGTGAAAGAGGTCGAGGTTTCCAGAAGTCTCCAAAACATACGTCATCGAATTTTGTGTATATATTAATGTGTACACTCTAAGACTTACGATAAATTGTAATAAAAATTTTGGATAGGATAGCAACTTGATTTAAATATTTAAAAACTAATATTGGATCCGATTTCAAAAAACTTTTCCAATTGTTAATCATACTTTTGATCTCATGGAGGTTCAACTTTGTGATTTGTGGATGTAAACTGACTGGGTGTATAAAGTAGAGACACACACAGATTTTGGAAAATATAATATAAGATTTGGAAAATATAGTATAAGATATTCATTAGCTTCGGTGCTTCTTGAGGGTTCTTACAACCTCTTATTCTCTTGATACAACAACAGCAATTCAATTGTCTCTTTATTGAGCATATTCATTACTTGATGCTTCTTGAAGTTCTTACAACCTCATTCTCTTGATACAACAGCACCATAATTGTCTCTTTTTATTGAGCATATTCATTAGCTTGATGCTTCTCTTGAAGTTCTTATAACTCCTTTATTCTCTTGATACAACAACAGCAACCATAATTACTTCTTTGGCTGAGTATATTCATTAGCTTCTGATGCTTCTCTGAAGTTCTCATAACCTCATTCTCTTACACAACAACAGTACCTTAATTGTCTCTTTATTGAGCAGGTTCATTAGCTTGATGCTTCAGTTCTTACTAACTCCTTATCTCTTTGATTACAGCACCAAGTGTCTCTTTATTGAGCATATTCATTAGCCTGATGCTTCTCTTGAAGTTCTTACAACTCTTATTCTCTTGATACAACAACAGCACTGCGTCTCTTTATTGAGTATATCATTCCCATTAGCTTGATGCTTCTGGAAGTTCTTACAACTCTCTATTCCTCTTGATAAGTAAACAACAGTACCAAGTGTCTCTTTATTGAGCATATTCATTAGTTTGATGCTTCTGGTTCTTATAACTCCTTATTCTCTGATACAACAACAGCAGTCTATATTCCTTTATTGATATGCACCATTAGCTTGATGCTTCTCTTGCCCATAACTCCTATTCTCTTTGATACAACAACAGCACCAAGTGTCTCTATTGAGCATATTCTTAATAGCTTGATGCTTCTCTTGAAGTTCTTACAACTCCTTATTCTCTTGATACAATAACAGTACTAATTGTCTCTTTATTGAGTGCTATCTACTAGCTCTGATGCTCTCCCTTTGCCCACAACTCCTTATTCTCTTGATACAACAACAGCACCAACTGTCTCTTTATTGAGCATATTCATTAGCTTCTGATGCTTCCTCTTGAAGTCTTTACAACCTCTTATTCCTCTGATAAATAACAGTACCAATTGTCTCTTTTATTGAGTATATTCATTAGCTTCTGATGCTTCTCTTGTTCTTATAACCTCTATTCTCTTGATACAACAACAGCACCATGTCTCTCTTATTGAGCATATTCATTAGCTTCTGATGCTTCGAGGTTCTTATAACCTCTGCCTCTTGATAACAACAGCACCACTGGTCTCTTTATTGGAGCATATTCATTAGTTTCTGGTACTTTCAAGTTCTTACAACTCTCATTCTCTTGATACAAACAATAGCACCAAGGTCTCTTTAAAGCAGTTGTCTTACGAACTCATGAAAGCCAAGCACTTCACTTGCCTCGAAACCACCGTGCCTCTGTGTGTACTACAACATCACCATCACTCATGACTTAAGTAAATAAAATAGACAATAACAGGAATTATCAATAAATGTCTATGAAGAAAATAAACATTAATGAGCCGAATTATGAGAATATGAAATCAGAGAAATGTCTGTCAACTCTCTGTAACAACTGTTATAAGAATTAGAAAATAGATATATGCTGGGCATACCTTGAGAAGAAATGTCTAATAACCTCATAACAACCTTTCTTTTAAGAATGAGAAGATAGAGATATCTGGGCATACATTGAGAAGAGCTTATCAGCGAGACAAAGCAAATACTAATGGAAGTTGAGAAGAGCTATCAATGAGACATGCAGAAACATTGAAGTGGAAGTAAGAAGAGCTTATCAACGAGACAAAGTAAAACATTGAAGGGAAGCTTGAGAAGAACTCTATCAACGAGACACAAAGTAAACATTGAAGTGGGAACAGAAGAACTTATCAACGAGACAAAGTAAACATTGAAGTGGGAAGCTTGAGAAGAGCTTATCAATGAGACATTGAAAGTAAACATTGAAGTGAAGTCAAAGAAGAACTTATCAACGAGATACAAAAAAAAAAAGTAAACATTGAAGTGGAAGTCAAAGAAGAATCAATAACGAGACACAGCAAACACTGAAGGAAGTCAAAGAAGAACTTATCAACGAGACACAAAGTAAACATTGAAGTGGAAGTCAAAGAAGAACTTATCAACGAGACACAAAGTAAAATACTGAAGGAAGCTGAGAAGAACTTATCAATTGAGACACAAGCAAACATTGAAGTGGAAGTCAGAAGAGTTTTAGTATCAATGAGATACAAAGTAAACATTAAGGAAGGCAAAGAAGAACTTATCAACGTGACACAAAGTAAACATTGAAGTGGAAGTCAAAGAAGAACTTATCAATGAGACAAATAAAATACTAAAGTGGAAGCCTTAGGAAGAACTTTATCAACGAGACAATAAAAGCAAACATTGAAGTGAAGTCAAAGAAGAATCCGATCAACGAGACACAAAGTAAACATTGAAGTGAAGTCAAAGAAGAACTTATCAACGAGACAAAGTAAAACATTGAAGGAAGCTTGGAGAAGAACTTATCAACGAGACAATAAAAGAATATTTAATATAGTTTGAAGAACTTATCACCAGACACAAAGTAAACATTGAAGTGGAAGTCAAAGAAGAACTTATCAACGAGACAAAGTAAACATTGAAGGAAAGTTTAAAAGATTGCAATAAAGAAATGACACTTTATGGGAACCTGGAAACAGGTTTGACTGAAAGAGGCAGAAACACTGAACCTAACCCAGAAAAGAAATAGAACGAGCTATCAAACATAGAGCGGTATGAAGATACTTGCAGGCCTTGTGTAATATTTAAAAGTAAGAGGAATATAATAGCTCACTGTAACAGCAAGATGGCAACAATGGGCTCAAATAGTAAGCACTGCCAAACATTAAATTTGTTGATGAACCTTATATTCTCGGCGTTCATCGTTTCAGCAAATGAAGTCCTGTGTGACCATGCCAAAAAGAACCATTGATTTTTTATATTTGTTTCATCATTTTACAGATGAAAATCTGTGATCAATCCATCATGAGACAATTCATGATCTGATCATTTGAGCTAAAGGATATTTGAAAAACATCTTGTTCATTGAAAGATCGATTTGAAACAAAGAAATAAGAAACTATCTCGAAATAATGTTTTATTGTTCTATATTTGATGTGAAAGTGAGAGAGAGAGAGAAGAAGAGAGAAAGAGAGTAGACAGAGAGAAACAGAGACAAAGAGAGAGAAAGAGATAGACAGAGAGAAACAGAGACAGAGAGAGAGAGATAGACAGAGAGAAACAGAGATAAAAGAGAGGGAGTGGAGAATAGAGAGAAACAGAGACAAAGAGAGAGAGAGAGAGTGAGATAGACAGAGACAGAAAGTGAAAAGGAGAGATAAAACAGAGAAAGAGAGACAGTGAGTACATATGTTGTCACAAACCAACAAGACCATCACAAAACATCAATAAACAAACGTCAATAAATATATGGCCTTTTTCGTCTTTACAGACGGTCAATTGGAAAGTGTTTTACTGTGACAACTTCTGAGTTTTCGCTTTTCTCTCTTGTATCAGCTCGTATATAAGTCTCTTCTCAAAAGACTCTGCGCCCTTTCGTAATTTGGCTTTCCAAACAACTCTGTCATCAGCTAGTTTTTCCCATGTGCTGGGACCTATAGAAAAGTTTTCATTGAAGCTTTGCAGACATCTTTATATCTTATATCTGAGCAGTGGTCTGCCCGGGGCATTTTCCCCTCCGAAAGTTCACAGAACAAATTTGTTTTGATGCAGAAGTTTCATTCTTCTCATGTCCAACCATCTTGTTTTCACTGCTGATCATGCCCATGATGGAAGGCAGTTTTGCACGTTGCAGTACTTCAGAGTTGGTTATCTTGTCGTACCACCTGATGTTCATAATCTTGCGGAGACATCGAAGGTGAAAGATGTTAAGTCTCCACTGTGTCTTGAGTAGGCTGTCCATGTTTCTGGGGCCAAAAGTAAAGACTAATTACACAGGCTCGATATATTTGGATCTTCGTCTGCAATGTCAGTTTTGTGTTGTCCCACGCCCCGCTTTGATAGTATGCCGAATGTAGTAGCCGCACTCCCTACACGGGGCGTTGATTTCTTCATCAAGAGAAAGGCTGCAGTGACCGTGGGCCCAAGATAGCAGAATTGTTTCACTGGTGTTAGATGGTTGCCATTTAAAGTGATATTTGATGTGTTTCCTCCTGACATAATACAACCATTTTGGAGACACTTATTGTCAGAGAAAATAGGTCGCATGCCTATGACAAATTATTGATTAGGCATTGCAGTGTAGTCTCACTGTGGGCGACTAAGGCAGCATCGTCAGCGAAAAAGGGGGTCCTTGAGAAGAATTTCCTTGTTTTTTTCTTGGTCTTGCGAGCTTAAACAGTGAACCATCAGATCTAGTGGATGAAAACATCACCATCAGCGTCACCTAAGGCGGGGTTTAAAAGGGGAAGAAGATGCCAAGAGAGTGGGGCAAGGACACAGCCCTGCTTGACTCCACTTTAACCTCGAAACTATCAGATGTTGGGCCCTCGAACTGTATGCTGGCTTTCATGCCCTCATGGAAGGAGACAATCAATTGGAGCAACTTTGGGGGGCAGCCAATATGCTTCAGTATTTTATAAAGACTTGGCCTGCTGACTGTGTCAAATGCCTTAGTCAGATCCACGAAAGCAAACATAAAGGCTTGCTCTGCTCTCTGCATTCTCTTGTAGCTGTCGAAGGTAAAATCATGTCAGTTGTTGACCGTCCAGCTCTGAATCCACAATGGCTCTGGGAAAAACACGCCCGCCAGTTTCAGTCGTTTTAAAAGGGCCAAAAG
>JADZMA010000527.1:0-33559 GCA_020796225.1 Arion vulgaris | reverse complement strand
AGTTACCAAAAGCCCCCCTGTTGCTTCATGAAAAGCATTTTGCTCTCCATGAGGGGTTTGTTCCCATGCGTTCCATGATTTTGCCAATCGCTTAAAGTTTGGTCTGTAACTCGGCGGGTCGAGTTTGTTTTTTCCTGGTTTTAGGATGCCTACCATGATCGCCTCCTTCCATTCTCTTGGTACTATGCCTGTCCTCAACGATATGTTCAGGACGGCCAGTAGATCTGTCTTTGCTCTAGTTCTCAAATTTTTAAGCATCTCATTTGTGATCCCATCCTTTCCCGGCGATTTTCTAAGCTTTGCTCCTTAATGCCTCTTCCAGTTCGTTTTCTGGTAAATGTATCCGTTAGGTGACTATCAGCTTTTTTTGGGCCCTCGCCTGGAGGGTTTCTCGCTTTTCTCTTTGTATCATCATTTTTGTTTTTGGTATGCTTACTCTACTGACTTCGGCATATTTTTTCATTAGTATATTTGCGCTTCCCCCTAGCATCTTTTTATTTGCTCCAGAACTATTGGGGTCTTGGTGCTTTCATCACCCCAGCGCTTTTGCCAGTCTCCACAATTTGTGACCGTCCTATCAAGGTCAGGATTCGGTCTTTTCTACCAACTCTGTCGTGCTGATCGTTTGACTTCACGCTTGTATTTTGCCGCTGCCGCTTTATAACAGATTGGATATTACTGATTGGGCCTTTTCGTCTCTCTCCTTTCCAACTCAAGGTCGTCTTCAAGCTTTTGAACCGCTCGAGTGGTTACCGGGGCCCAATTTGGCGTGTAAAGAATAGAACCACTGTTACCTGCCCCACATGTCGTAAGAGGCGACTAAGGAGGTTTGGCTGAAATCGGATGCATGTGTCCTAACCGTGTAGAAGTCTATGCATTTAGGGGCCTACATGGACTGCTAGAGTAGTTGATAGTAGCTGGGCCCTGCTGGCTGTGAGACGCCTCATAGTTCGGGTTCAAACCCTACTGTCCGGCATTTGTTCGAGTCCCCTGGTCTTACTCAGGACGATAACGTAAAATACCTCTGAAGTCGGAGAAAATCTGCCTGTATGGCGAGGAATACTAATTACGAGTACATTGAGCACACGGCTGCCAGTGTAAAGTAATTTACAATGTACGCTGCTGCCGTTGTAGAAATTGGAAAAACGGATTTTCACGCAAAATCAGTTTCAGAGATGAAACTTCGTCTGAGGGTTAAAGCGGACGAAAAAAACAAAAAAAAAAAGGGCCTCCCAAAACCCAAAGTGAAACGATATACGTTCTTGGCAAAGATCAAACATTTCACAAAAGTGATTAAAATTGGTCGTAAAGAACGAACGCAAAGAAGAAGAAGAAGAAGCTTTGAACCTCTGCTGTCCAGTAGGGCTTGTAATCCTTCGTACACCTCTGGAGATGGTCTCCCGTGCCGCTTTCAGGATTGCTTCTGAGAGTTCCTTTGCCAAGATCGCATGTGTTTGTTTTCATGAAGTTGAGCATGACAACATTGGCATCTGTCAGTGCCTCATTTTATTTCCAATTTGCTTTTCTGTAGTTCCACCGAGGCAACCACATTTTCGGCTCAGGTACAAAGTGAAGATCTCCGTTTGACGTGCCTATGGTTGCTATCTCCCCAATTGTTTGTGACCGTACGTACTGTTTTTGTGGATGGTCATTTGTTGCAAACGCCAGATCAGGGGTGCTAGTCGTATGCCACCTTCTCGAGTAGAAGGTTGGTGGATCTTCTGGGACATTGATAAGGAACGGATTGATCTCCCAGTCCTCGCTTGATGCCCCCGCAATCTGTTTCTAAGTAGCCCCACATTTCCGAGTGACTGTTGAAATCACCGACTACCACCATGCATGCTGTGTTATTTATTGTCATTGTCTCAGTGATAACGAGTATTGCTTGGGCAGTATAAGTTTACAGAAGAATTTGTGTTTCCTCACATGTGATGAGGATGCCTATGATCTCTGCTGCACCGGCGCCTCTTGTTGTCACATTTATTTGTTTTGCTGGAATGCCGTTTTGTACTAGGGTGAGGACTCCACCTTTCCCCCCTTTTCGGTCTAATCTAAAGGTTTAAAACCTCTGATCCGGGAACCCTTATAGGGCTTTTTTAAGTGCGTCTTTTTTTGCGCTCATGGGTCTTCTCTTCTGCAAGTCTTTTGCGAGTGGTTTTTCGTGATGGAGACCTTTGGTATTCCATTCCCCCAATGTTTAATCGTCTCGGGCCCAAGTACTCGACCGTATCGAACCAGTAGCTCTTTCCCGTGGGCCGTGTTCGCTGTTTGCCGAGTGGGGGATGGGGACCGTCGGTAGCAAAAAAAACCCCTTTTGACGGGGGGCCCCGGTACTCATCCTGGACGGATCTCAACAGACGAAACCCCATTCCGATTCTAAATTAAACATTTTCCCTGGAAAAATGTGGTCCATCGGCCCAGCATGGGTATGCTCGTCACAACGTTTTTTACCAGTTGGAGCTCTGGTGCTTATCCTTCGGTGAAGTGCCCGATTTCAACCGGCGTTTACGGGGTTTCGATCTCCTTACCCTTTTTGCTGCCCCTGCCCCCTAGCCAGCCCCGGAAACCCAAAGTCTGTTCCCAGGGTCACCACGGGGAAAGGTGGAGAAACGGTCTTGATTGGGTGCCTCCACTAAACCTGGCGCAGCGTTGTCCCCATGCGCCTTTGACCCATTCCCGTCTGTAAAAAATTTGTTGGTCTGCAGTGCCCACATAAGGCGAAATATAATGACCTGGTCTGTTTTGCTTGGGGTCTTTGAAAAATCATTTCCATAATCATACCCAGTGTTTGTCTTTGGGGGTCTACTGCAGATTTTCTCTGTGGGGGTTTTTGACCTCTTAAAAAGAAAAGGGGGTTAAAGTAAATTTGTTTTTTTGGCACTGCCCTCCTAAAAAACATCAGCACCCTCATTCCCGCAATGTCACGGGGGAATGGAAATCCACTCAAAGTAAATTTTTTGTCTTTTCTGAAAGCGGGGAAAAGTTCTCTTTTTGGGTTTTTGTCTCCCGCTGTCCATTTTGAAAAAGAAAAAATCGGGTAGGCACGACAGGGGGGAAAACAGAGAAAAATTTTTGGATAGCCTGCTTTCCCGGGCACGGTAGGCGTCAACATCTGAGTTGATAGCAAACACCAACGACAGAGATTTGGGAGACCCCGGATCGCCTACGCCACCCGGGCATGGCACCGGGGATGATGACTGTGCTGTAAAGCTGATTTGGCCCCCGGGGCTTGTATGGCGACAGTGAGTCTGAAAAAATCCATCGTGCCTGCAGATGTTTTTGGCTTATTCATGTGCTGTGCTGCCATCAAAAGGGGCAAGACACCGACCTACGGCTTTCCGAAAGAGGCGACTGAGGTGGGGGCCCTAAAGGGGTTGCCTTTTAAAAAAAAACCTTCTCAGAAATCGGATGTGTGGTCGCCCCGGGGGTTGGGGCCCAAATTTGGAGTGTAAAGAAATATATCCTGTTACCTCCCCTTGTCGTAAGAGCCCTAAGGAGGTTTATTTGAAATCGGATGCACATGTCCTAAGCGAGTGGGGGTTTTTGGGGTTTTGGGGAAAAAACCAAAACCAAGCCCCATACGTTCTTGGAAAAAGATCAAACATTATCCAAAAAGTGATTAAAATTGGTTGAAAAAAACAAACCCAAAAAAAGAAGATGATGTGCTGGGTCTCCTTGTAGGCGCACAATTTCAACGACAATCGCTCTTAGGCTCCAGATCACATACAAATAAAAAAAGAGTGGTTAAAAAGGGGGTCTTTATGGAGCGTTCGAAGAAAAAAACAGTGTCTTTAGAAAAAGAAAAAAAACACATTGTGAAAAGGCAGAACCAACTTTGCATGAAAAAAGGGGATGAAAAAAAAAGGAAATGTCTGGTTAGTCTAATTTTTTGGGGGAAAGTTGCCAAATTAAATTAATATTCACTTACCCCGTTTTTTTTGTTTTGTACTCACTTTTTATCCCCGGGCCCGAGTTCAATTCCACAGCGGTCTTAAAAAAAAATTCGGATCTTTAGTGGCTCCCCAGATAAACCCAGACTTAATATAGTCCCGGGGAAAAAACCTAGGAAGATGGCGATTACGATTATGATCACGATAAAACAATAAAAGATCATGATGAAAACTCTCTTTCTTCTTCTTCTTCTTTCGTTCTTCTTTACCCCCAAATTTTAATCCTCTTTGTGATATGTTTGATCTTTCCAAAGAACGTGTATATTTAATTGGTTTTTTATTTCGCAAAATTCCACGTTTGGAACATGCATCCGATTTCAAAACCCCCTTAAAAGTCCTCTTACGCCCCTTCCCGTTTTGGGAAGTAACAGGGGTTTTCTATTCTTTCCCCCCAAATTTTGGGGCCCCCGGTAACCACTCGGGCGCAGGGTTTTAACGATGACGGGGAAATTTTGGGGGTGATGTTTTTTAAAAAAAAATAATTTTTTGGTGATTATGGGGGTTGGGGGTTTTAGGGGCAAAAGGGCTACAATGAGGGTGACGACGACAATTGATGATGAGGGCGATGATGATGCGGGGTAATGTAATGATGATGTTGGTGATTTAATGACGACGATGATGATTTTGACAAAACCCGGTGATTGAAAATTTTGATGGTTCTCACGGCTTAGATGGTGGCTATCTGACTAATTTGGGCTGAAAAGTAAAACTTTTTTCTGTTTTGTAGTTTATTTGTATTATCCCAAAGAAAAAACCCTTAAAACCGGGGTTTTAACCCCCAATCCTCATTACAAAAGAGAGAAATTCCCCTAATTTATCGATCCCAAATGACCCAAAAAAAGATATGAATAAACTGTACTAGTAACTAATTTTACTCGATCACAAAATAAATGATCACAAAAAAGATATGAATCAAACTGTACTAGTACATGGAATAAATATATCAATATTTTAGTAGTCTTAAATCAAAATTGAGTTCTCAATTAAAGTTCACAAAAACTGAAGGAAAAAAAAATGTGTTTCTGAATTGGGTCATATTTTTTGCAACCAATAGTTTTTTACTTAAAGGGAAAACCCCGGAACAAAACTTTTGGGGACGGGAGTTGGAATGAAATGCAAAAATGGGTAAAAAAACTGGAAGGGGGTGGAAAAGATGGCATTGGATAGGAGGGCCCGGAACCTTGGGTTTCAAACCTTTCCTCCCCAGGGACGGGAAAGGGTAAAGAAGAAGAATAGTTGTCAAGTAATTTTCTTCTTCTTAAATTTCCTAATCATGTTTTGCCTCCGGTCAGGAAAAATTTTCCTTCTTCGTTTATATCATCCCCAAAAGGCCACTAATTTTCACTTTTTGCCCTTCCTGAAAAACTAGCCCACCCAAAACTGCTGGATTTAAACCCACGTGAAAAATCTATCCCAAATGACATGCGTCGCAATGGTTCAGGGGCTCAGGACATGAGCCTTCTTTTGACGAAAATTTGAAAACATGCCAAGATTATAGTAGAACTCTACATGACCAGCAGGGAAAACTCGTGGTGGAGGGAAAGAACCCCGTGGACTTTACTTTCATTATAGTATCATTGAAGCGCACCCGATAGCACCCTTATCTCTGGGGCACTTAGAAGCAGTACATGGAAACACACCCTCGTACTAGTGATATAGCAATTCAGTTATTCTTCCTTCGGAATGCAAAGAAAAAACTTTAATTTTATTTTAACATAAAAACTACATGACATTCCCGTCAAATAGGCGCCTCTGTGGCGGGGGTTAAGCGTTTTACGAGCGTTCCAAAAAGGGCGGGGGTTAGGATCCAGGCCGCGTTATTCTGTTTTGGGAAAAACATTATTTTTTGAAATCCCCTTTTCATTTTTTTACTGAATCACAAGTTTGTTTTTATTTTAATAACCCCTGCATGGGGCGTACTTTGTTGGGGGGGGGAAATCATATACCCTATTGGGGGAAACCCGATGCGTTGAAACTTTCAAACTATTAAAAACTAAACTTTAAAACTAAGCGTTAGGGTATTCCCTCCGCTTTAAAAAACCCCGTAAATAGGGCCCATGTGCCCATTGGATCTTTGAATAAGAAAGAGAAGAAAAGAATCATATGATCAAAAATCATTAATTTAATCCCTCGTATGTCTATTTTCTTGGGGGGAAAAGTATGTTTGGCTCCGACTGATCCCATTTTTTAAACAATTTAGCTGACGCTCTCTGTCTTCGACAGTTTAGATTCCCCTATGCCCCAGGAAACGTCTATTTTTTATTTTTTTTATAGCAAACCTTGGGGTCAAATAAAATTGGGAAATTGAGTCCCGAACAATTAAAAGCCCTACCCGGGCAAAAACCGATCCTTGGTGGCCATCAATTTTGGGGGTTACCAGACTAAATATCCTGTACAGGGGCTAACCGTTACCTTCATCACTGAAGGGCACAGTTCGCTGTCACTTTTTCACAAGTAAAAAAAATCGAAAAAATTTTCTGTCAACCCGACATCGGGGTATGAGGGGGGAAGCGTCTAGTCCTATCTGAGATAAGGGGACACCTTCACAATTTCCCCCAGACAAATTGCTCAAACCCAAAGATCTCTTGACAGTTAAAATTTTTAAAAAAAACGTAGGTACCCCCCTTCTCGGGATAATTAAAAAAATTAACTGATATATTCTATTATTTTTTTTAAAATCTACCATCATAAAAAAAAAAGGGGAAAACCAGGCTAGACAAAAAACAATAAATTCCCCAAGCGGGTTTTGTCCCCTCCAAAAACAAAAACATTAAAAGCCCTCAGCTTCTTCTTCGATCAACTTCTGCTTGGAACTTCTCTGGTTGTGTTAAACAGGACTGTGCGTTTGAGGTCTACAGGGTTTCCCCCATGGTTTTTTTTGAAGGGGGTTTTTTCTATTGTCAGTTTTTTTTTCTCACACTGCGAGGCTGCGTGGCATTCTTTATGGTCAGGCTGGGGAACAATTGGGCCCGGGGACTACGGTTTTCCCACCCACCAAAAAGGGGGGAAAAATGGATCCCCGCGTTAAGGAATGACAAAAATATCTAAACGTTATCATTACTCTTGGGGAAAAATGTTGAATTGGGGGCAACATAAGAAAACTGATCTCTGATTAAACAGCTGATAGAAAAAATACAAAGGTGATGGTGTTGTTGTATATACCCAAAGGGTCGGTTTTTCGTAGTGAAGTCCGGCGGGGTTTTTTGGCCAATGCCATGGTAGGGTTGTTGCAGCGCGAAGTGGGGCCCAAAAGGACCTTCCTGGGCGGGGCCCGGGTTAGGCCAGCGCGGGGCCTGTAAATTCAACCGTGGCCCTAGATTTTTATGATAATAAATAATAAAACCAAAATTTACAAACAAACATTCTCATTTTAAATTTAACAAATATAAAAATAAATATGAGTTCTATCAATCCTAACATATTTGGGGGGTTGGGAAAAGACCCAAAGGGGTATAAAAACAAGTTGAATGCATTTGAAAATAGATGTCTGCGAAAAAAAATGAAATATAAAATGGAACAAAAATTTAGGAGAAGTGATGAAATCAGGGGCATGTCTGGTCAACCACTAGTGACAACTGTTATAAGAAAAAGAAGATGGAGAAAGTTGGGAATTTAGGAGAAAAGATCAACGGGTTGGGAAACAGGCATTGGGGAAATGGGATGCAAAGGGTTCCCAAAAAAAGAGGTCGACCTGGGAGACCCCGAAACAACTTTGCTAAAAGAGGCCCGGAAATATCGGTCTCAGTTCCCTGGGGGGATTGGGCGAGTTAGGATAAAAGGGGTTTGGGGAAAATTGCAGGCCTATGTAAACCCACAACGGTACGAGAGGGGAAATTTTTATATTATTATTAAATATAGAATAATTCTAGACCCAAAACAATTCCTCTAAATAAAATACATTCCCAAAGTTCATTAAAGGGGAAGGGGTTTTTTGGGCATCTTGTCCCATCTGTTCCTTAACTCCTCTTTATAAAACTTTAATTTCGAAAAAAACGTACTCCGCTGCGGGTTTGTAATCATTAAAAAAGTAAATTCTTTAGACTATTTCTACATTTTGGGGAAAAACGACTCTAATTTAATTTTTCCCTTATAAGTTTATAAAAATTTCAGTTCAAAATCCTCATGCTTTTCGTTGCTAATGCGGGGCTACTTGTTTTAAAAGTTCAGCGAACTGCACAAGTTCTCCCCCTAACTTTCTTAAATCCTCTTGGGAAGGCTAAAATTTGGGTTCTTTTCAAAAATCTCTTCTGCTAGCATGCTGTAAAATTTTAACTAAAATATTTAAAAACACCAGTCACTCTATGGTACGCCCCCAGATTAAACTAAGGCAAGTACATTATCAATTTGACAATAAACAAAAAGGCCGGCCACGAAAAATGGACCTCAGAGATAACAGAGGCGACGAAGAGACTATCTACGAAGCGCATACTAGGGCCCGTTTTAGAAATCTCTTCCTGACCTGACGCTGTGAGGCATACAGATTCGAGAAAGAAAAACTTTCAAATTTTTGTTTGGGTATTTGATTTTCTACAACTTCATCGAGCGTAGTAGAACCACTGAAATCGTCGTACTTAGTATTTCGCTTGCGTCGTCTTGAAGTTTTTTGCTGATGTTCTTGACAGTCAGGATTTTGGCTTTGACCTCAATATCTGAAAATGTAAGCCGCATTGCTCGAACGTATCCGTGTAACGTTCTAAAGGCATTGATCAGGTGACTGTAATGAAGCGCTAGACGCTTGCAATCTTCTAAATTCCGTTCCATAAAATGGTCACTTTTCCCTGTTTTCAACTTACTCATCCCCAAACCTACAAAACGCTTGATTACGACACTCTACCTGTTGATCCATGTTATTTGAGATGTCATCCAAAACTTGTTTGATAGTGGTAAGTAACATCAAAGTGCCTTTGTCGCATCAGTTCAGGCAGCCCACTTGGTGTCAAAAGTCTCTTCAAAGTCGGAAATTTTTGAACCTGTATCTTCCAGTGCTTTTTGTAAGAATGTCCCATCGATAGGTAGAAGGGGAAAAGATGTATAGAGGCTTTCACAAAATCGAAATAAATGGTTTCTTCTATACAATATTCTGCAGCACATTTAGCACAAATTTAGTGAATATGCAAGTAGAATGTATTCTGTACTTATTTCTCTCCTTAATGCGTGCTTTGCCGTGGTATTTCCACTCATGTTGCTGGCATTGTCATAGCTTTGACCATGACAGTCTTTGATATCAATGTCATTTTCCTTTAAAATTTAGTAAACTTTGGGCAGTTGTTCAGAGTATGACCTTCCATATCCAAGAACTTCAAACCTTTCCACTGGCCCAGATGGTAACACACAGCGCAGTTTTAAAGTGGGGTTGGTCTACAGGGAAATGTCTGGAGTAGAGCCCAGGATAGGAATAGTAACTTTTTTAATTTCTCAAATAATATGATCCAGTAAGCTTGATGCAATTAGATGGATAAATTCCTCACATGTTGTTTTTGATAAGTATGATGTATGTCCTTTCCTTTATTTGCATAAGTATTTATATGCTGAGCCAGAAAAAATGTCAAATTTGGCTATTAATTCCAACAAACCTAAATAATTTCCATTATTAGGTGAACCAATAGTTTCATCACTACCCCGAAATGCAAGTCCTCGTTCTGCTAAAAATTGGATAACTGAAGTAATTCGCTCAAAAAGTGTCCACCAATATGTTTGTTCGGTCTCAATTTGGCTTACAAGTTGAGAATCGACACGCGCATCCTTTTTTTGCAAATTAACAGCGAAATTATCGCTTGTCTATGGAGTCCTTCTTATGTCTTTTCACAAATTTTTTGCGTTTTTACAGTCGTCAAATCCTTTTTCGTAAACCGTGACGAACAACCTGAATCAGTAACTTTGCAAAAAAACAAAAAAAGTTGGCCTTTAGTTTCTGAATAACACAACCAATCTCTCACGAGTTTTGTTTGTTGGTTTATGTGTATATGTGAAAAACGATTTTCGACAAATTCTAGATTGTTTTCTTTATCGTATTTTTTTTGAAGGCAGAAATCACTGTTTATATGTTGCACTTCGCTCTTCCTTTCCCAAACCAATAACCTCGATTGAAGTTGATTGGCCATTCACCAAAATCGTTGGAGTACATTTTACTTTTGTTGTGTTTTTTTACTTGTAGAAGATGTTGCTCATTGAAGCATGTGATGTGCTTTTTTCTTTGTCTTGTGGAAAAAGTATTTAAATTTGAAGGTTTGATCTTAATGGTAATATTGGTAGGGATGATTCCTATAGCACTACCTTCATCTACTTTCCGTGAGACACTTCTGTATTTTCTCTCGATTTTTTGCATTAGCACCATCCCACGACATTTAAAAATTCAGACAACTTCGTGTTTGATACAACCATTTGGGTTTTATTTTCCTTCTCGCTTGTGCTTTACGCTTGCACTTCCAGAAGCGTAATGTCGACCCATTCGGCTCTGCTCTTGACTACTCGATCTGGTAAGAAGAGAATATGAATTTAAAAATAAAATTTTATCCTACGTCCACTAATATTTCATACAAATGTGAAAGTTTGGACAGCGTTTATGATATAACAATTTACTCAAAGATACATTGCTAAAGGGGCTTTTAAGTTAACCACTTAACATGACTATGACGCTTATTTAATCAATTTGTCACTGAAACAAAATTAGCTATGTAAAATAAAATAATAATAAACTAACAAGATTTTATTGAAATACATTCAAAGCTAGCAGAAAAAAACAAAATTACAAGTACAAGTGGGCATACAGGACAACTACTTTAGTATGAGGATGGAGGTTGAGGGTTACTGCTGCCCTCCATTGGATCTCTGAGACTTCATTTACTGGGGCAGTTGTTGTATCTGACTCTCAGCCGATGCTTCACAAGATCCAGAAGGACAGGTTTCGGTATGAGTGGATGTCGTCTATAGAAGTTTCTAACCCCAGCGGCTTACGTGGATATACTGTCCTGGGCATGCGGGTGTTTACGGTAATGAGAGGAGTGGGCAGGCTTGCATCAAAAGCGTTGTTTGTTGGAGTTGAAGATGGATAGGGATATTCTTCGGTCTCTTCGCGACTGTCTGTTGGATGAGGACACTAAAATCGATGTTGAATCCGTTGTTCCGTCGAACTGGGTGCCTGAGAGGCAGAGTGAGAGGTGTGTTTAATCAGCGAGCCACATGAACCATCAGTATGCATACTCTTCGATATCTGTTGGGGAGACAGGGACCTATGGGTCAGTCCGGAGTGCAATGACGTCAGTTTAGTAACCAATAACCAATAACCAAGAAAAAAATTGAAAATCAGAGTGTGGAAAAAAGTACAACTAGATTCGCATTACATGAAATACAGCTGACAAAACACAAATTCTTTTTCTTCGAGAGCTCCATATCGACACTTCTTAATCCTTCTGTATGATTTGTATGTAATTTGAGCATAAGAGCGATTGTACGTTGTGCTAGTTATGCACCTACAAGTACATCCGATTTCTGTGTTTTTTTTTTACTAGGTAGCTTCCTAGATCCTACAGCAGTCGCCTCTTCGACATGCCTTGTATGTCGTAGTGGTACTATTCTTTTGCTCTCCTTGCGCGCCCCGCACCACGGGTGAGAACAAAATTCAAGGACAGGTCAGCAGTAAGACCAGCAGAGTACCTCCCAAGGAAGAGCTCTCTCACTGACACTGCTCTTGTGTACATAAAATGATATCACAGAAACTGAGTCATCACACGAGTCCTACCTCCTCCTTCACAGATTCCCTAGCTCTATAAACCTCTGAATAACTATCACAATTGCAAACAGTAGAAGCAAACGAGCTGTATTAGCTCTAGAAGAGTACTTCAAATAATGGATTGGTTGTTGGTTACTAAACTGATGTCATTGCACTCCGGGGAGACCCATAGGTGCTCAGTCTCCCCCAACAGATATCGAAGAGTATGCATACTGATGGTTCATGGCTCCTGATTCACACCTCTCACTCTGCCTCTCAGGCATCCAGTTCGACTTGAACACGGTAACTCCCAAAATGCTCAAATCGCTTGATCGATTCAACATCGATTTTAGTGTCCTCATCCAACAGGAGTCGCGAAGAGACCGGAAAAATCCCCTTTTCCATCTTCCCAAATCCAACAATCGATGCTGTTGATGCAAGCATGTCGCTCTCTCTTACCGTAAACACCCGCATGCCCAGCACAGATATCCACGTAAGCCGCTGGAGGAAGAAACTTCATAGACGATATCCCTCATCGAAACCTGCCTTTTTGATCTTGTGAAGCATCGACTGAAGTCAGATACAACAACTGCCCAGTAAATGGTCCCAGAAATCCAATGGAGGGCAGCATAACGCCTAAACCCCTCCATCTTCATACAAAGTAGTTGTCCTATGCCCCACTTTCTGCAACAACCCTACCATGCGCATTGGCAAGAAACCGATGTGATTATTCCGAAGCACCACACCATACACGCTTTTCAGGATTGCCCTGAGAGCGAGACTCTCTACACCAGCCCGAGATGGTACGCAATGTTTTCTGAATGTCGTCAACCATCTCTCGTCTCTATTAAATCCTGATACTAAGATATCATCTGCAAAATGTCAATGCCCGACCCAATCCGGTTGGCTGAATTTTAGCTACATTTGCTGTGTAAATATTAAACAACACGGGTGATGAGGAGAACCGGGGGTTTCCCCGGGCATATACGTGCGGATCCGATGTCCATGTTCCTAAACGGAGTGCAACGGTTCTCTCCATTAAAGAAGCAGCTATCCAGTTCACCAGAATGATTACTTACGTTTAATCAAAGAGCGCACCATTATTAAAAATTCACTTGTTATAAGCATCCTCCAAGTCGATGGCCAGCAACAGTCTCTTGCTTGGATTGGAAGCCTTCATAAACATCATATGCAAACGTGCCACCATTGTCCCATGTCCCTTTCATTGGCCGGTAGCTACCCAAAGTGTCAGGAGGATGTGGTCTTCTCTAACTGACACATTACCTTTCGGGCCCACTATCTTCTCTGTAATTTGCCATATACATTTTGCAAGGTGAGTATGCGGTAGCTGCTAAGCAGTTTAGGATCCTTCCCATGTTTGTGGAGCGGTCGTAAATAACTATGAAGCCAATCCTCGGTACCACAGCATTCTGTACACTTTTATTAAAATCCATCACAACTGCATTAATAACAGTCGTCAGCTGTTTGATGTGATATTTGGACACCATCAGGCCCTGGAGGGTGTGTGGCTGCCTTGAGTGCATTAACAACATACTCCTTTGTTATTAAGTCAATGTAAGGTTCTCCAGAGCTAGTAATATCACGAAGAGCACTTATGATATTATGGCGGTCAGTTTATCACCTTTTTCTGTCTGTTCCACGAAACGATGAAGGGAAACCCTCCCCCTTTTCTGATCTGTTGTCAAGACGGTTCCTGACGAGTCACGTACAGTAGGAAAAGACTGGCTGGTATTCCTCCTGTTCATTTAGCGATGAAACTGCCAGAATTGATATAGAGACTTGTCGCCACAGACTTGTTTTATGAAAGTCTCCCATAACCCACTCTTTGCCTCACTAGCCAATCTTTAAATCCCCAGTTTCTTTGTGGCGAATAGCAGACTTTTCACCAATCACACTATTTCTAGGTCGCTTTCAGGCTCTCTGCCATGACTTTGTAGCACCCTTTTTTGCCAGCCATGTTTTTTCAACATTTTCATTCCACCAAGGTGGTTGAGGAAAGGGAGTCCTAGCAGTCTTCTTTCTGGCAGTCTGCCGCAGTATACGTAATGGGTGTTCGTGATCAGAGTGGCATGGCGTGTACTGAAAGACAAATTTGGGTCTTCTATGTCGCAAATTATTGGCCTTATTAAGAAGAACAACGCAGGGAGATGATCACTATCTTGACCCCCAAAGAACATTCCATCGAGCAAAAGTAGCATCAGTTGTGGAGATCAGTGCCAGATCAATGACACCATCAGTGTCCTCAAGTCTAGAAGCTAATCGAGTTGGGCGGCCGTCATTCAATATCGTCAAGTCAGAGTTTAGTAGATCAGAACTCAAAGCGATGCCCTGTCTATTCTCGTGCGTTGCCCCTCCTTTGATCGTGCAGAAATCCTGCTGAAAGAAACTTTGTGCTGGTCCATCTGAGCTTCTCAAGGAAATCCCAGTTATCTGCAATATGAGTTTGTCACATGGGCGTACACATTATAGATTCGCCATACCTGATCACGAATTTTTAATTAAATTTCCCTTATAATTCCATATCCTCAGGTAAAAGTCATGTTTTCAAGGCAGTTGTGGGCAAGACCATGTTTCACATAGATAGTCTGACCTCGTCCTACTGAGTTCACGGGGGGTAAATAACATTTGAATCCTGGACACTCAAGGCTTTATCCTGCCAATTTGGGTTTTCCCTGAATCATGAAAATGTCAAGTCATAGACAAACTTCTGTAAATTGGTCCTCTCTGTTTTACACTTCGAAAATTTCCCAGTAGCCAATGGTAGATATTTCAAAAATCAGTCCGTCTTTCTTCTAAACAGTGTTTACCTTTTTGTGCTATGCCCCACCAAAGCCTTTAAAAAATTCATATGCCCCCTTCCTATGTAACATATACAAACAATTTTATTTTCTAAAAACTGAAGAAACTTAAATGATAGATTTTAGGAAGAAATCACTAGAAATTGTTTAGAAACACAGTAAGTAAATTTTCAAAACATATAATGGAGAAATGAAATTCAAGTACGATATCATTTTAATGATATATTTTTCTATATTATTTTAATTATTAATAATTATTTATTACTTACACTTAGTCAGACCCTTGCATTGATAGAGGCTGCAAAGAAATTTTATGTTAGGTTCCAATTTAGTTAGCTTCAGTCTCAAGTCTCCATTTGTTATATTAAACCCAATTTCTTTTTTGAAACAATCAGTTATGGCAATAAATCCACTTTCAGTTAAATATGATGATAGAAAGGGTTATAATTTTTCTTGCACATTTGGTTGAATTTGTATATTTGATTTATGTGTCCTCACAAAGCCATGCCGTCGCTCCTTTTATATTAAATGAAGTTTTAACTGACTCATCATTTTGCATTTCTGTGAGTTCTTCTTGATACTGCATATTTGAAATATCAGACAAATCCACTAACATTGATGCAATCAATTTTTTCAAATCAGAAAATCTTTCTTTTAAATCACTAGATAAATTTTTAAATGATCGACAATACAAGTATTAGTATGTTTTCCATGCATGCATGTTTCTCAGTGACTCAATGAGATGCTCAGGAAGATTGAAACAGGATGGGCTAGGAGACATTGGATAGAATCGCTGGGAGGTCTAAGCTGACAAAGATCAGTTTTATTTTTGTGCCGGGGCATGCAGGTGTAAGGGAATGAACGTGCGGATAGGCTTGCAGGTATGGCTGCTGTCCAAAGCGGACAGCAATGGACCAGGCTGATATTATAAATTCCTTAAGGGAGAGGGCGTGTACATAATTCCGTAATAGCGGTGAATCCACAACACTAACCAGACTGCAAGAACTCAAAGTTAAGTGTGGTGTGGCTCGACAAGAACGCTATGCTGGCAGACAAAGAAGAATTGTAAACCAACAAAGAACCGGTGTCGTTAGTCCCCACACGCTGATGGACATACTGAGGGAGAGATCGGAGCACTTATGGACTAATTTGTTCGACGTGCAGTGATGGTGATCCGACGTCTAAACTAAACTAAAAGTATTAGTATAACAGTATAGTCACTTCAAATAACAAGTATTAGTATGGCATCAGCCCATCAAATAACGAAGTATTAGTATAGCGGTATCAGTCATTCACATTTCTGGAGTCATAAAACTCTTCAAAATGTTTGTTGCAAATATATTTCTGACATAGTTCAATAAAGGTAATAAATCCAAATATCTTAGCTTTTCCATAAACAAGATTTTTATTCTTCCTTGAAGGTGGTTATTTAATATATTTTGTTTTCATTCAAAGATATCGGCTTAACTCACAAATGCTTTACTATCGACCGTTAACAGATACTTAATTTCAGGTTTGTCGCTTAAAAATCATTTAAAAGGGTATCAATCTCTTAAAGAGTATCAAATAGTTCCATAAATATTGTCAAGCAGTTCCTTTCAGAGCCATCTTACTTCAGTGTGAGTAAAGTCTCACATGATCTGTATTTTGTTCTTCACAAAATAGCATGAAGAGACGCTCACATTTGGCATTAGATTTAATAGCATTGATACACTTTATAACTGAATTTAGTACTTCGTTTAGAACAGGTAAAATTTTTTTTAACTCCAAATTTTCCCTGTTAATAACACAATGCACAAAAGCATTTCTGATTCTCATCTTCAACAATTTTAAGCACCATTTTCTTGCCTATCATATTATTAGTACCATCTCTGCACAAGATATTATTTTTTTCATTTGTATATTATGACATATAAGTAATTTTTTAGCTTATTATAACAGCTTTGGAGTAGGGTGCTTTCTAATGATTTACAGAACAACATTTCTTCAGCACAATCCCCATTATCAATATATTTGCGTAAAATATCAATATTACTTATCAACACTGTCTCTCAAAGTTGATTCATCCATTTGCACTGATAATTTTCTTGTTTTCAGCTTTTCAACAGGTTGTATTTCAATATCTTCACTGATTTCGTCTGTTCTATTGCTAACATAATTGTTACTGAGTGGCATAGCTTTCCCCTCTTGGTCATCTTTTTCCAGAACCATTATAAGAAATGATGATATTGATGGTTTGATTAAATTCTCTCTATATTATGATTTTGTCCACATTTAGCAATGAGTAAGGAAATATGATAACTAGCCACAAGAGTACGATTGACAGTTGCAGTATGAGCAGAAACAGGGACTTTAATGTTGCTCTTTTTCAAAATTTGTCTTTAAAGTTTGAAAGTAATTCAAATCTGACATAATATGAGCACTATGTTTCACCTTCAAATGCTCTTTAAGACGACCTCGTTTCATTGATTCGTTGGTCAAGCATTGTTGGCGTAAAGGACATTAATGTGGAATACATTAATATAGTAATATTTCACTAGGTGATATATGTTTGAGCAAAAATTTGATTATTATAACATGACTATTAAAGAAAAAATAAATCTTAACAATATTTATATCCACATTTATGTGGTCAAATCCCGCTCTTCTGAAAAAGTATGTGTGTTCTCTTCTAATTAAGCTCTGATAAATTCTAATCTCCAATAGTTATATCTTCTACGTGAAGCTCTTCCCGTTCTCTTCTGGTTTCTCGTATAATCTTGTTTAAAAGTACTGTACTTTAGCTTTCTGTGTCTAGCTCTCTATTTTTATTCTAGCTACCTCATAGTTGTTCTGTATTTGGCTCTCTATCTGCACTATTATTCCCTCTTCTTAAAGTCCATCGTGTTTTATGGGTGAATATTCTATTCTTACTATTTCAAAAATTTGTTTTCAGGACTTGATTTCCACATCTGTTTTCTCTCTTGGAAAGACTCATCTTACTTTGACAATCGATATTCTTCTGTCATTGTCTAAAAAAGTATGTTCCCAAACCCTACCTTCTCAATCTGTCTTTAACATGGAAAAAAAGATTTCATGATATTATATTGTAATCCATATATAAATGCTTCTTCGTTAACTATACAACTACAAAATGGTACTCTAAGGACACCTGTATAATCCCGCTACACAGTATCTATTACTCTGATAATCGGACTAATGGCCCCCAACTTGTATTTGTCAAACCACCTCGATGTTTCTTGGTTTCTTTTCCCATCGTACCTAACATTCCAAACCAAATCAAACTTCAGACCTGTTTTCTATGGGGAAATATGATATGTGACTCTGTCCCAAAACTATTTCATATAAGATTCACTAAATAAACTCATTTTGGACTTCATGACAAGGTTGGCAAATGACGGACACGTGACAGTTTTGTTTTTTTTGTATGACTCGATTTTACCACAATAACACATGCTTTTCCTCTTTCAAAGCTTTGTTAAAGGAGGTAAAAATGTACCTAGATATAAATACTTTCATTCATTGAAGATTTTAAACTTCATAAAGTGATTGTGAAAACAACATTGTTTTGTCAACAGACATCAAAAGTCAAATATATCGGTTTTACAACATCATGAACATTTGTTAAACTCCGACAGTCCATTGCCCCCATAAAAGATGAATCTTCAGTGGGGCGAGGCCCGTTGGGAAACAGGGGTTCTAATTTTTCCCTGTTTAGCGACAGATTGAGAAGGTATGGTTGAACATACATTTTAGACAATGACTGAAGAATATCGATAGTCAAAGTAAGATGAGTCTTTCAAGAAGTAACAGATTTGGGGAAAACGCAGTCCCGAGAACAAAGTTTTGAAATAGTAAAGTAATAGAATATTCACCCATTTATATACACGATTGACTTTAAGAAGAGGGGAAAAATAGTGCAGATAGAGGCCAAATACAGAACAACTAGAGGTCTAGAATAAAAAAAAGAGCTAGACACAGAACAGCTAAAGTACAGGACTGTTAGGTCAGATTATATGAGAAAGCAGAAGAGAACGAAAGGCCCTTACGTAGAAGATATAACTATTGGAGGTTAGAATTTATCAGGGCTAATTAGAAGAGAATACACATACTTTCGAAGAGCAGATTTGACCACATAAATGTGATATAAATATTGTTAATGATTTTTTTTTTCTTTTAATAGTCATGTTATAATAATCGAATTTTCAAACATTTTCACCTGATGTGAAATATTACTATATTAATGTTTTCCACATTAATGTCTTTTACGCCAACAATGCTTTACCAACGAATCAATGAAACGAGGTCGTCTTGAAGAGCATTTGAAGGTGAAACATAATTCTCATATTATGTCAGATTTGAATTACTTTCAAACTTTAAAGACAAATTTTGAAAAAAGAGCAACATTAAAGTCCCTATTTACTGCTCATACTGTAACATCAATCGTACTCTTGGCTAGTTTCATATTTCCTTACTCATTGCTAAATGTGGACAAAATCATAATATGGAGAGATTTAATCAAACCATCAATATCATCATTTCTTATAATTTGGGTTTTGGAAAAGATGACCAGAGGGAAAGCTATGCCACTCAGTAACAATTCTGTTAGCAATAGAACAGACGAAATCAGTGAAGATATTGAAATACAACCTGTTGAAAAGCTGAAAACAAGAAAATTATCAGTGCAAATGGATGAATCAACTTTGAGAGACAGTGTTGATAAGTAATATTGATATCTTACGCAATATATATTGATAATGGGGATTGTGCTGAAGAAATGTTGTTCTGTAAATCATTAAGCACCCCTACCTCCAAAAACTGTATATAATAAGCTACAAAATTACTTATATGTCATAATATACAAATGAAAAATATAATATCTTGTCACCAGATGGTACTAATAATATGATAGGCAAGAAAAAAGGTGCTTAAAATTGTTGATAGATGAGAATCAGAAATGCTTTTTGTGCATTGTGTTATTAACAGGGAAAATTTGGTAGCTAAAAATATTTCACCTGTTCAAAAAGTATAAATTCAGTTATAAAGTGTATCAATGCTATTAAATCTAATGCCAAATGTGCGTCTTTCATGCTATTTTGTGAAGAACAAAATACAGATCATGTGAGACTTTTACTTCACACTGAAGTAAGATGGCTCTTGAAAGGGAACTGCTTGACAATATTTATGGAACTATTTTTATACTCTTTAAAAATTTGATACTCTTTAGTGATTTTAAGAACAAAAAACCCGAAATAAAGTATCTGTTAACGGTCGATAGTAAAGCATTTGTGAGTTAAGCCGATATCTTTGAATGAAAAACAAAATATATTAAATAACCACCTTCAAGGAAGAATAAAACTCTTGTTGATGGAAAAGCTAAGATATTTGGATTTATTACCTTTATTGAACTATGTCAGAAATATATTTGCAACAAACATTTGAAGAGTTTTTTGACTCCAGAAATGTGAAGTGACTGATACCGTATACTAATACTTGTTATTTGATGTGACTGATACCCTATACTAATACTTGTTTTGCGTGACTGATACCGTTATACTAATACTTGAGTTTAGTTTAGACGTCGGGTCACCATCACTCACGTCGAACAAATTAGTCCATAAGTGCTCCGATCTCTTCCTCAGTATGTCCATCAGCGTGTGGCGACTAACAAACCGTTTTTGTTGGTTTATTCTTCTTTGTCTGCCAAGCAAGCGTTCTTGTCGAGCTACAAAGCATTAACTTTGAGTTCTGCAGTCTGGTTGTGTTGTGGATTCACCGCTATTACTGAATCGTAACGCCTCTCTCCCTTAAAGGAATTTATAATATCAGCCTGGTCCATTGCTCGTCCGCTTTGGACAGCAGCCATACCGCAAGCCTATCCGCACGTTCATTCCCCTTCATCTGCATGCCCCGGCACAAAAATAAAACTGATCTTTGTCGGAAAACCTCCCCAGCGATTCTATCAATGTCTCCCAGCCCATCCTGTTTCAATCTTCCTGACATACCCCATTGAGTCACTGAGAAAACATGCACGCATGGAAAACATACTAATACTTGTTATTGTCGATCATTTAAAAATTCTATCTAGTGATTTAAAAGAAAGATTTTCTGATTTGAAACAAATTGATTGCAGTCAATGTTAGTGGATTTGTCTGATATTTCAAATATGCAGTATCAAGAAGAACTCACAGAAATGCAAAATGATGAGTCAGTTAAAACTTCATTTAATAATATAAAAGGAGCGACGGCATGGCTTTGTGAGGACACATAAATCAAATATACAAATTCAACCAAATGTGCAAGAAAACTTATTACCATTTCTATCATCATATTTAACTGAAAGTGGTTATTGCCATAACTGATTTGCTGCTAAAAAGAAATTGGTTGAATATAACACAATGGGAGACTTGAGACTGAAGCTAACTAAATTGGAACCTAACATAAAATTTCTTTGCAGCTTCTATCAATCGCAAGGATCTCACTAAGTGTAAGTAATAAATAATTATTAATAATTAAAATAATATAGAAAAATATATCATTAAAAATGATATCGTGCTTAATTTCATTTCTCCATTATATGTTTGAAAATTTACTTACTGTGTTTCTAAACAATTTCCTAGTTATTTCTTCCTAAAATCTATCATTTAAGTTTCTTCAGTGACTTCAATTTTTAGAAAATAAAATTGTTTGTATATGTTACATAGGAAGGAGAGGACATACGAATTTTAAAGGTTTTGGTGGGCATGGCACAAAAAGGTTGGAAACACTGCTCTATACATTCTTATCGCTTTACCTATCGATTGTGCATTCTTACAAGCACTGGAAGATACTGGTTCAAAACTCCCGACTTTGAAGAGCTTCGGACCAAGTGGTCTGCACGAGCTCATGCGTCAAAGGCACTTTTATGTGGTTTTACCACTAACAAACAAGTTTTGGATGACATCTCAAATAACATGGATCAAAGGTAGAGTGTCGTAATCAGGCGTATGGATTAGTTTTGGAGAAGAGTATGTTGGAAACAGGAATAATGACCATTTCATGGAACGGAATTCTAAAACGCTTGCACGCATCTAGCGCTTCATTACAGCCACCTGATCAAGACTTTAACATGGGATACGCCCTTCATAATCGTTACAGGTAGGTTCAAGCAATGCGGCTTACATTTTCAGATAGTGAGCCAAGCCAAAATCCTGACTGACTGTCATAAATATCAGCAACAAACTTTAAGACGACTACAGCGAAATACTAAGTACGACGATTTCAGAGGCTCTACTACGTTCGATGAAGTTGTAGAAAATCAAACACCCAAACACAAGTTTGAAAGTAAAGTGTCTATTGTCATAATTGATAATGTACTGTCTGCCTTAGCTAAACGAACGGAAGCGTACCATCGAGTGACTGTAGTATTTGGAACACTTCGGCATTTAAAATATGTTACAGAGCTCCAAATATTGTCAGCTCTTACCAAGAGAATTTGGAAGAAATCCTAAGCGACAAACTTGTGCAGTTCTCAGAACTTCTTAAAACTAATGTAGCTGCTGTTATTAACAACGAAAAACATGAGGCTCTTGAACTGCAATTTTATAAACTTATAATGTAAAATTCATTAGAGTTGTGTTTCCCAAATGTTGGAATAGTCTTACGAATTTACTTGTCTTTAATGATTACTAATTGCAGCGGAGAACGTTCTTTTTCGACATTAAAGCGTATAAAAAGTGAGTTAAGGAACATGATGGGACAAGATCGTCTAACCTCACCTTAATGAACATTGGATGTAATTTCAAGAGGAATTGATTTGTCTAGTGGTATCTCTAAATTTACTCACAGTAAATCGAGACAAGTTCGTTTGTAAAAGTTGTGTTTTATTTTATTATCATACAAATCTAGGGCCCGCTAAAATTTTCTACAGGCCCAGCGCTAAAATCCGGCACTGCATATCGGTATGTACAACTTGAAAACCGAGATAGAGAATATCCATTATCTTCTTCGTTGAAATCTTCAGAGCGTATGTTTTCTCTTAGAGCGTTGATTGTGTCGCTTTGTCCATGAGACCATTCTCGATCGCAGCATTGCCGCCAGTGCAACCGCTCTCTCATTGCCCTTCACCCAGCATGACCTGGACAAAGATAAAGGTAATGTGTATGATTGTTGCATTTTGAATTAATTGCCTTTGACTCTTCATAATTTAAGCTGATATCAGGTTATTGGAGCTCTGCCCCCTACTTTACCAACCTATCCAGTGTATATTGCAATGTACTGTCAGTCATTGTATCGCAGCTATTTTATTCAACTGCTCGCATATATTATATAGTGTTTTTCCTAGTTTATTTATTTCTGCATTTTAAAATGACTCTAATGATACAACTACATCGTTCATCACTGAAAGACACTATTGCTTATTTGCTCTTTCTTCTCACATTTGGGTTTCTACTGCAGTTTTCCAAACATCTTCTTCTGTTGTAAAGTTGCTAGAAATTTACCTGTTGCTACTTAAATCTTTATGTGTAGTTACTTAGATTAGAAAACGTCCGCCAGTGTCTATTTTCTTGTGCATTAATTGGTGGTACATGTGTGTATATATATGTATATCTATTTCAATATAAGAAATATGCAATCGTCATTTTCAACAGGTGATAGAAAGGATGAATCTACAACAGGTCAGCAAACCGGTAGAGGATTTGTTTGTTCAAGCCCCATTGCTCAAGAATTGTGGGGAAAACTGAACAAAAAACACGATAACACCGGCGTCATGTACAATGAGCAAAGTGCACTCGCAAAAAAATAACTACATGTGAAATGCTGTTCCTGCGAAAAGTTGCCAACAACACCAGAAAAAGACAGTCCCGACATCAGCATAAGAAGAAGGTGGCACAGAGCCTTTGAATTGCAATGAGAACAAAGAATGAAGAGGTTTGGCCATTTATTAGGGAAAGTATCCAAACTCCCAGTATACAGAGTCTTCTACAACAGAATATCAGGAAGTAAGGCGAGAGTAAGACCACGAAAAAGATAGTTAGGTGACAGCATAAGCATGTCAAAGAGCTAAAATAGCAATCACGCAAGTCACCAGAACAGCGCAAGGGCAAAACAGAAAACCATGCACAGGGCAACAACCCGGTAACAGTGTGACGATAAAGAAGAAGAAGATGAGGTGGAGAGGTTTAGAACACATTGTGACAACCGGTAAAATCAAGGAGACACTACAGAGGGAAAAAAGAAAAAATTGTATACAGCCTGATTTCATGGCACGGAAGAGCGTCAGCATCTGAGATAATAGCAAATACCGGGACAGAGATTTAGGGACCTATGATCACCTACTGCAAGCGGCACGGCACCTGAAGATGATGATGACATATGTGTATATGTGAGTTCAGATGTATGTAGATTTGTAAAGAAGGAAGGAAATCACCCTTGACGTATGCATGTATACAAATGAAGAGGAGAGTATATCTATCAGGAAAATACGATCAACAAGATTGGGAAAGAGAACATATAAGCCACCGAATGAATAATTATATTACCATCTTAGTTAAAAAGAGAAAGTTAGATCTTCAGACTGTACGCTGGCTGGCTCAATACTGAATTACACCCATCCACGTAACTAAAAATAGAAACATTTGATTAGTGTGACTTGCCCGTGCGTTGCCGCTGCTCGAGAGGGCAAATAATAGTAATACTGCACCTGCAAGGCATATCGTAAGAGCGACTAAGATAGGGCCTTGGAAGCTACCTAGTACAGTAAATAAAAGCGTCGCAGAAATAGGATGTGCTGGCCTAATTGTAAAAATAACATAACAGGCACATAACTGGTACAGAGGTACAATCACTGTTAGGCTCAGATCACATACAAATCACAAATAGTGGTTTAACAAGTGATCGATATGGAGCGTTCGAAGAAGAAGAAGATTAGTGTGACTGTGTAACAGACAAAATGGTTGTCCAACATTTGCTGCAAACGTGACCCATATGTGAAGAACATAGAAAACATTTGTGCTCTTCGATTGTATCTCTCCAATATATTTGAAAACTAACAAACCTAGGCTGACCCGTGCTTGTCTGAATATACAATCGCATTTGAAAGTTACCTGGACAATACGATCAGATGAAGTGAAATAGATTTCTAACACTGTCTCTAGTTATGATTTTCTTTTAAATCTGAAACCTCTTGTTTATTCATCACGTGATGTCATCTTGCCTGTCGTCCTCACCTTTCTGCCAAAGTGGTCTCATCAGTGACATGTCTTTTTAAACACCAAATATTTGTGTCTTTGCTTAATTTCTCTCAGTAATTCTCTTCTGGTTAATAAACGTTCAAGTATCCCTTTATTTCCTTGTTTTTCTATCCGTAAAATGTGGAGACATGTTTCTTGTATGTTCATATTTTGTGTATGTTCATATTTTGTGTATGTTCATATTCTGTATATGTTCATATTCTGTGTATGTTCATATTTTGTGTATGTTCATATTCTATATATATTTCATTTTCTGTATATGTTCATATTCTGTATATGTTCATATTCTGTATATGTTCATATTCTGTGTATGTTCATATTTTGTGTATGTTCATATTCTATGTATATTTCATTTTCTGTATATATTTCATATTCTGTGTATGTTCATATTCTGTGTATATTCATATTATGTGTATGATTCTGTGTATGTTCATATTCTGTATATGTTCATATTCTGTGTATGTTCATATTATATGTATATTTCATATTCTGTATATGTTCATATTCTGTATATATTCATATTCTGTATATGTTCATATTCTGTGTATGTTCATATTCTGTATATGTTCATATTCTATGTATGTTCATATTCTGTGTATGTTCATATTCTGTGTATGTTCATATTATGTGTATGATTCTGTGTATGTTCATATTCTGTATATGTTCATATTCTGTGTATGTTCATATTATATGTATGTTCATATTCTGTATATGTTCATATTCTGTATATGTTCATATTCTGTGTATGTTCATATTCTGTATATGTTCATATTCTGTGTATGTTCATATTCTGTGTATGTTCATATTCTGTATATGTTCATATTCTGTATATGTTCATATTCTATGTATGTTAATATTCTGCATATGTTCATATTCTGTATATGTTCATATTCTGTATATGTTCATATTCTGTGTATGTTCATATTCTGTATATGTTCATATTCTGTGTATGTTCATATTCTGTGTATGTTCATATTCTGTATATGTTCATATTCTATGTATGTTCATATTCTGTATATTTCATATTCTGTTATGTTCATATTCTGTGTATTTCATATTCTGTGTATGTTCATATTCTGTATATATTTCATATTCTGTATATATTCATATTACTTATATAGTTCATATTCTGTGTATATTCATATTCTGTATATGTTCATATTCTGTGTATATTCATATTCTGTGTATGTTCATATTCTGTATATGTTCATATTCTGTATATGTTCATATTCTGTATATGTTCATATTCTGTATATGTTCATATTCTATGTATGTTCATATTCTGTATATGTTCATATTCTATGTATGTTCATATTCTGTCTTCTTCTTCTTTCTCGAATCCTGTATGCCTCACAGCGTCAGGTCAGGAAGAGATTTCTAAAACGGGCCTAGTATGCGCTTCGTAGATAGTCTCTTTCGTCGCCTCTATTATCTCTGAGGTCCATCTTTTGCGTGGCCAGCCTTTTGCTTTGTACCCATTGTATCAGAGCAGCATTGCTCTTTAGGGTGCACTGTCTGATGGTAATCTGCTTACGTGACCGAACCATTTAATTTGTTGTTTCTTGATGAAGTCTAGTACTGATGTTGTACCCACTTTTTTCCTGATGTCTTCATTTCTCAACCGGTCTCTTCTTATTACACCCAGCATTCTGCGTAGACACTTCATCTCTGTTGTGACTAGTTTTCTTCTATCGTTTGTTGTCAGCGTCCAGGTTTTGGCACTGGTAACATAGTGTAGGGAGAAGATTGTATTGAACATTGCTCTTTTGTGTTCATGGTGACGTGTTTGCATCTTAAAATTGGCGCCATTTGCCTATCATTTGATTTGCTTTGTTGCATCTGTGTTGAATTTCATTAGTTATTCTTCCATTTGCTGAAAAATGCTCCCCAGGTATGTGAAATCTTTGCTTGATTTAGTAGATGATTATCGATGGAGATGTTGGTAGTGTTTTCCTCTCTGGCGAATGTCATTACTTCTGTTTTGTCGATGTTAATTCTCATATTGTATTCGTTACATGCTAACTGGAGTCTGTTGATGTGTTATTGTAGCTGTTCTTCTGTTGTTGATATGATTGCATGATCGTCTGCAAAAAGAAATTCATTTAAGAGTTCTCCGAGGTTGTTTCCTTCGCTGGTGTTAGCTATTTTACAAATGTGGTCAATGTACGTGATGAATAGCAGCGGGATAATGCCTACCTTGTCTTACTCCTGACCCTACGTGAAACTTTCTGATAATCCTGTATTTGTTCTAATCGTACATTGGCTGTCAGTATAAATGTTCTTGCAAAGGTTGATTAGGTGTTCATTAACCCCATGGTTGTTAGTATTTTCCACAACTTGTGCCTATCTACGCGGTCGAACGCTTCTTCCTGATCTACAAATGCAACGTGTAAATGTTTGTCGGATTCGATAGTCCTTTCTACTAACTGTCTGAGGGCGAATATTGCGTCTGTACAGCTTTGTTCTTCCTGAATCCCATTTGGGAGTCATTAAGCTGTGACTCGATGATGTGGCGGAGCCTTTTCTCAAGTATTTTGCAGAATATTTTCCCAGTGTGGCTCAGTAGCGCTATGCCTCTATACTTTGTACAGTCCCTCTTGCTACCTTTCTTCTTCCAGATGGGAACAAGTGTAGCATTCCTCCAATCTTCTGGTGTTTCTTGTGTGATCCAGACTTGGTTGAATAGTCTATGGAGCCAGCTGATTCCTACCTCTTTAGTTTCTTTGATTAGGTCGGCCAGGATATTGTCTGGGCCTGGTGTTTTATTAGGTGGGGCCATGTTTACAGCATTTCTGATCTCTGATAGTGTTATGCTTGGTTCTACTTCTGAAGTCATATTCTGTATATGTTCATATTCTGTGTATATTTCATATTCTGTATATGTTCATATTCTGTATATGTTCATATTCTGTATATGTTCATATTCTGTATATGTTCATATTCTGTATATGTTCATATTCTGTATATGTTCATATTCTGTGTATGTTCATATTCTGTGTATGTTCATATTCTGTATATGTTCATATTCTATGTATGTTCATATTCTGTATATGTTCATATTCTGTATATGTTCATATTCTGTGTATTTCATATTCTTGTATGTTCATATTCTGTATATGTTCATATTCTATGTATGTTAATATTCTGTATATGTTCATATTCTGTATATGTTAATATTCTGTGTATGTTCATATTCTATGTATGTTAATATTCTATGTATGTTCATATTCTGTGTATGTTAATATTCTGTGTGTCACATTTCATCCTTGATTATTTGTTTAAGATTGAAAAACCTCAATGTTAAACAATTCGTTTTTAAGTTTACTACAGCTTTCTACACAGAGATGTGGTTTTACAGAAGAATGATTAATGTTGAGGTGTTGAATGAGGTCAAGACACAGAGATGTGGTTTTACACAAGAATGATTAATGTTGAGGTGTTGAATAGGGTCAAGACACAGAGAAAGCTTATCGCTAATATAAGAAAGAGGCAGTCATCATGTTTCGGGCATGTGATAAGAAAGGGAGGTTCAGAACACATTGTAACAACCGGTAAATCGGGAGACAAACAGAGAAGACAGACAAGAAATTTTTGGATACCTGACTTCATGGCACAGGAGAATGTCAACATCTCGATTATGCAAACACCAGAGACGAATTGTGGAGATCCATGATCGCCTACGCCAGCCATGCGGCACCTGATGATTGTTCTTCTTTTCTGTATTCGCCGCTATGAATTCAGGAAGTAGCCATGCGCCTGGTGTGGCGCTTCTGACTAATTTTTGGCGTGAAAATCTGCTTACCATTTTATTGGTTTCCTCGCCAATGATGATAACTGGTTTGTAATTTGTTTCGCTAATTCTCGCAGTTTTAGTTTTCAGTATATTAACCCCTTCACCCTTCTGAGCCGATACACTGGCTAGAGGTATTTTTTTAAGATGTCTCAAAACAGATATACTGGTTATCTAATATATATATAAGACAAAGATGAATGAAATTGTATGTCTTTCCCATTTGTTTGGAGATATCTGGACATCCTACGCACTTGAAATTTGGCAAAAATGTGGCTTTCATGGATACAAAAGGAAAAATTATAAAACTAGACTTTTATACGTTTCTATAACCATATTCCCAACAACGCAAATGGTCATTCTGCATGAAATTGCCGAAATTGTCTTTCAATATTTTACGACGTTCCCGGTCCATGATCATGTTGTTAATTTCCGCTGGAAAACGCGTAATCACAAAATACAGTACTTTTACAAAATATAATAATAAATACAATAGACAACAACCTTTCGACCTACAAGGCCTTTATCAAGCAAACAATACAACAAAGTTACGATGTCACAGCAACACATACGAATTTTTACAAGAATATTACTTTCACTCAAGTCCAATGCTATGATAACGTCACTATTATTATAAAGTATTTTAAACACACATTTATACGTTTATGTAGAGTAGTTGATAACGTACTTGCCTGCATTGCAGTATACATTAGCTCGATTCACGTTCAGGACCAATTTTTTTTATACACGTCGATCAGTTAATAATCTAAAAAAAAAAAATTTGCAAATTGTCTTTTTCAACTTCACGGGAATTCAATTGTATCAGATTTTCGACAATTGAAATGAGGACGGTTTATGTGGGCTCAGAAGATCAGCGTAAAGGATAACTTTACAAATGTCGCTTCAAAGTGGTGAAATATTACAGCTATAGTGCGTTTACAAATGTTTGCCACTGTTTAAAAATCTATAACTCTGCAATCATTTCAACAACGATGATGAAATTTTGCATACAAACTTGAAATATGAATGACCAAACAAAAAATGTTGTTGTCTTGTAGATTGTACAGCTTATTTCCATGTTTTGTTTATATAGAAATATAAAACTCTTGTCAGTGTAAAGGACACATTTTAAAAGATTTTACAGCTTCACACCCAAACTTCTGTGGTCAACAACATATTTTCTCGTGCACAGGTTTTTCCCGTTTAGAAGCTGGTGTCACTTGAGAGGATATGCTCAGAGGAAAGACTATACCAATACAGGCAGTGGGGAGTTTATCGAAACCATTCCCAGAAACGTTGGATGATTCTTGCTATATTACAGAATGGGATTGAAAGTGAAATTCTGCACACTTCAAAGCATTCAATGAAGCTTATTTATATTTTAGTCAGGCTGATCGTGGAAGACATTATCAATCTATTTTAAACCCGAAGAGAGCAGTGCATGCTTTGGGTTTGTGTAAACTGTCATTTCGTCGATGGATGCATGAATCAAGAATAAACCCTCCAAACAATAAACAAATAGCCGGTAGAAAGTCAATTGTAGATAGCTTTGACAAGGAGGTTATACGACGAGCAATTGTGAAATTGTTGGATTGCAAAGAAACAGTGACTGTAAGAAAGCTGCAGACTTGTTTAAGGAAGAACAATGACATTGAGTTATCTAAATGTACGTTGTGGAAAGTTATAAGGACATTAGGCTTCACCGTTAGAAAGTATACGAGCGGAATAAATATTATTTGCGAGCAGCCGCATTTAGTAGTCATGAGAAGCACGTACCTACGTGAAGTAAGAGAAATGCGCAGAGAAAATTATGATATTGTGTATTTGGATGAAACATGGATCAATGCACATCACGCCAATGCAAAGGAATGGCAGTCAGTAGATGGAAGGATAAAGCGATATGTACCAAGTAGTAAAGGACAACGTTTAGTCATAGCCCACGGTGGTAGTAGACATAATGGGTTATTGCAGAATGCTGAACTCGTTTTCGTTTCAAAGTCTACAGACAATAGGGATTATCACGCAGAGATGAATGGCCAAATATTTAGAAATTGGCTCCAGAAAACAGTTTTTCCATCTTTAGATAGACCATCTTGTCTCATAATGGACAATACGTCATATCACAATGTTATATCACAAGAAGACAAAATACATACGACATCGAGCACAAAAGATGCAATAGAGATGTGGCTCATCAGAGAAAATATTCCGTTCAATTAAACTTACTTCAAACCAGAATTGTTGTCCCTTTGTAAAGTAGACACAAAAGTCAAAGAAATTTCAAATTGACAAATTGATAGAGGAGCATGGTCATATTTGGACTGCATTGCAGTATACATTGGCTCGATTCACGTTCGGGACCAATTTTTTTATACGTCGATCAGTTAATAATCTAAAAAAAAAAAAATTGCAGAATTGTCTTTTCAACTTCTCGGAATTCAATTGTATCAGGTTTTACTGGCAACGAAATGAGGGACATTTTAAATTGTTGTCAACTTTCACGGGAAATCTGTTGTATCAGATTTTACTGGCCGATGCATGGAGAGAAAACGTATTGTTTTTAATGGGAAGAAGCCGATTTTGAAGCAACGTGGCATGTTTCTTTAAGGAGTTTCAAATAGATTTAAACTAAATTTCCCGTGCGAAGAACAGTAAACTGCTAGATATATATATATATATATATATATATATATATATATATATATATATATATATATATATACTTGACGTGTTCAAATGAAAATGGGACTTGTGGATTTATTTAAAAAGTATCATACGCAAATTAACAGTTTCAACGGAATTAAACAAAGCAACCACTTGTGAATATGAATGCACCTGGGTTCATCAGAAAAATCTCCGTATGCATTTAGGCAGCATCCCTGTTTATGTAGACGTTGAATGCCGTCCGAGAAAAAGGTGCGTGGCTGCAAACTGAACCATGTGGTCACCGCTGTCTTCACGTCTGCGTCGCTGTTGAATCGCTGTCCCTTTAGTGCTTTCTTCAACGGTCCGAACAAATATAAATCACACGGGGACAAATCAGGACTATAGGCTGGGTGATGAAGAACTTCCCAATTCTTCTTTGCCAATGTTTCCTGCACAATTTTGCGACGTGCGGACGAGCGTTGTCGTGGAGAAGAATCACCCTTGAGAAGCTTGCCTGGTCGCTTAGCCTTGATGGCCTTATGCGCTTGTCTAAAGGTGTCTTTATAATGGGCAGCATTGATGCTGACCAGGTTCTTAAAATCGGCCAGCAAAGCCCTTCATGGTCAAAAATGCGGTCACCATAACCTTCCCAGCAGAAACCTGTGTCTTGAATTTTTTGAGTTTTGGTGAACCTGGATATTTCCATTGCATGCTGTCAATTTTGCTGCTCGGTTCATAGTGGTGGCACCACGATTCATCACCTGCCACAATGCTCAACGAAATCATCACCCTCTGTCCTGTAACGCATCAAGTGGTTCAAACTCCACCCCATCCGTTCTTCCTTTTGGTGGTCAGTCAACATCCGTGGGACCCACTGTGAACACACCTTCCGATAGTTCAATTTCTTCCGAACAACCATGTGGGCTGTCCCAATTGACATATGTAATTCTTCTGCAAGCGAACGAATGCTCCGACGACGGTCAGTCAGTACTGCTTTATCAAGCAAGGCTATGGCTTCTTCTGTTGCACAATATGCGCCTGACCTGGCCGTGCAAGATCTGCTGACAACGCTCGTCAGCACGTCGCAAAAATTGTGCAGGAAACATTGGCAAGAAGAATTGGGAAGTTCTTCATCACCCAGCCTATAGTCCCGATTTGTCCCGTGTGATTTCCATTTGTTCGGACCGTTGAAGAAAGCACTAAAGGGACAGCGATTCAACAGCGACGCAGACGTGAAGACAGCGGTGACCACATGGTTCAATTTGCAGCCACGCACCTTTTTCTCGGACGGCATTCGACGTCTACTTAAACAGTGGGATGCGCCACAATGCATACGGAATTTTCTGATGAACCCAGGTGCTTCTTATTCCTGAAGTGGTTGCTTTGTTTAATTCCGTTGAAACTGTTAATTTGCGTATGATACTTTTTATATAAATCCACAAGTCCCGTTTTCATTTGAACACGCCTCGTATATATAACAAAGCTGGAATGGCATTGTATTCATGTCTGTCTCAATTGTTTGAAGATATCTGGCATCCTGGTACTTGAAATTGCAGAAGGTATTGAAGAGATATGAAGAGGAAAATTATAAAATATACTTTTTATACGTTTCTATAAAGATATTCTAACTTAATGCAAATGGTAGTTTACAGAAATCGACGAAAAAGTCATATCATGTTTGAAACGATGTTCACTGTCACATGATCATGTTGTTACTTTCGGCGAAAGGCGTAATCACAAAGCACGGTAGTTTTACAAAATCCAAAAAACAATGACAATACACAGCAAACGATTTTGACCAACAAGGCCTTTATCAAGCAAACAATACAACAAAGTGACGAATATCACAGCACACTACATACAGACTTTGACAAAGATTATTACTTTCCGCTCAAGTCCTGGTCATATAATGCTATGATAACGTCACTATTATTATAACGTATTTTAACATATTTATTTATAAGTTCGATACGGACAAATGTTTTTAAACACGTCGATAAGTTAATAATGTTTTATTCTTTCATACGCCCGCTGTTAATTCAGGCGGAAAGTCATAACTCCTGGTATTGCACTTCGACTGATTTTGCGTGGCCTACATTACCTTTTACAAGCATCCTCGACTCAATATGGACAGCCTCGCAACTTCCGAGGTACTTGAGCTTAGATCCTTCAAGAGTTATCGTTGCAGGAGACCTATTGTCCTTGTTACTCTTTCTCGGACAGAGTTAATTTTAGTGAAGGCATAACGGGTGACTTCTCTAACGGCTTTCCTGCCTTAGGTGAGGTTGTTCCATACGCAGCGTAAGATAATCACTCTTTAATGATCTTTTAGTACCGTAAATTTGGCTTAGATCTAGCCAAGAGCATTGGCTACATGCGCTGAGTGGGTGAGGTCGCTAAAGTAAGACCGGAAC